>MU603931.1:34860-245046 GCA_025201845.1 Martensiomyces pterosporus
AGCAGCAGCCCGAGGACACCCCCAGCAGCGCCGTTGGCGCATATGACGAGCTCGCATTTCGGGTTCCAGCAGAGGGCCAGCCATCCACGGGAACTGCCCTGGCGTCGCCGTCGATGGCTGATTTTGAGCGGTACATCCAGCCCTGGGGCTCGCCACGGGTACTTGGTGGCGCAGCGACGCCAGACACAGCAACGGTGGCTGATGTCGACAGCGGCGATGGAGACGGCAGCAGCAAGCGCAACCAGCACCAGCAAGCAGCTGGCGAGAACCACCATCACTACTACCACCACCACCACCACCACTACCACTACCACATCGGCAAGCACCACCACGCATCCAGACGGCGACACCCGCAGTCTCTGTTCCCTGGCGAGGGCTTTACATCAGCAGCTGCAGGCGCACAAGCAGCGGCAGCCGCTGATGCAGCGCCTGATCTCCGGCACAGCGGAAACGCAGCAGGCCTGGAAGCGGACACCGAGCCCCTGCCACCAATGCTTGAGCAGGACCCCCTGCTCTCTTGGGACTCAAACAACCAGGCCTCCATCCACGCCTTCCCGGGGGCCGACGCATGGCTTGCTGCGGCTTCGTTCGGCCTGCAGGAAACGGGCCAGGAGTGGAACACGTCGGCGGAGAGCGACCTTGTGCGTCGGTGGAGCCAGCGGCGGAGCACACTGGATTCCATTCCCGGCGACACCGAGGAGTTCAACAGGTACAACCCGCACTGGGACGACATGATCACGTTCCGCCAGACCCGCGCGCGCGTGCCCCGCGAGCGCGCCTGGTCCGGATCCGAGGTCTCCATGCCGGGGTCGGGCGACTCCCTGGCCTCCCACAGCGGCGGCAGCAGCAGCAGCAACAAAGGCTGGCGGCTGCTTCCAATGGCCACCAACACGGTTGGCCGCACATTCTGTCTTACAGTGCTGCCCGTCGCTGTCGTTCTGGCGTGGTGCTCGGTGCCGCTGAAGACTGACACGGTTGTGCTGGAAGACGGCACGGAGGTGGAGCGGCTGAACTTCTGGTTCTTCCTCTTCTTCTACTACGGCATATACAACGCCGTGGCGCTGACTCTGGTGACGCAGATATTCCACGTGTACTCGCTGACTTGGTGGCCAAAGTCTATGTCTGGGCTGCTAGCAAACGTGATCTCGTGGGTGTTCTCCACCGCCCTGGGTGCCCTGATATACACGATGGACACGGGAATCGAGAAGGACCCGCTCACATGGACGTCCATCACGCTGCTGACCCTGCTGCTCCCGGTCTTCATCTCGTTCGTCATCATTCAGAGACACCACCGCAGGTCGACGCGCCGCCGGCCGGCCACCGAGGACCAGCCGCTGATGGCCAACACGTCGGAATGGCGCACGCCGTCCTCGTACCGCCGGTTCCTCTGGTTCTGCTCCTCGTTCCTCCTGTGGTACGCGGCGCTGGCGGCAGGCGAGTACCTGGCCTACGTGTATGCCGAGAAATTCCAGCACAGAACCGCCGACAGCCTCTTCTACGTGTACACGTGGATTGCGACTGTCAACATACTCTCGGGCGCAGCCAGCTGGGTGGTCGGAATAAAGATCCGCTCGTGGCCCCTGCAGTACATCTACACCCTGTATTTTTTCATGACCTACTTCATCTTCTACCGCAACCTCTTTGCCCGCCTCCAGGACCCCGAGCAGGTCATCATGATCCAGCTGGGCTCGTCCCTCTGGGTGGTCTTCATCTACCCGGTGAGGATGGCCAGATGGGTGTACCGCACACTGGCCTTCGTCTGTCGGTGGGGCGACGACTACCCCTACGAGGTCTATGTGAAGCAGCTGGGACGCACGTTTTTTCTGCGCAACAAGGCGGAGAATGCCACGATGCTGGGGTTCCTGCTCTGGGTCACCATTCTGCACTTTGGCCCCAACAGCAAGCACTACCCGCACTTCCAGTTCGAGCGCAACCAGGACAAGTACTACGAGTACAGCCTCACCATCAGGGCGTCTGCCTACGTGTGGGTGAGCGAGGTTGTTTCCAGCCGCATCGTCCGCTGCCTGTTCCGCTGGATATACAGCCAGGACATTAGCTCCGAGGCTGTCTACGACTTTAGGCGGTACCCGCACGTTGTCCCGGTGATGGTTCTGGTAACCATCCACGTCCTGCAGAACATCCTCTTTGGCCTTATCCGCCTGGACTTTAGCTAGGCGCCCCTGAGCCAGGCAGAGCGCGCATGGCAACGCACTCTCTTTGCACACACACACACTACACATTTTCTGTTACGCACACTACACCCCCCTAATAATATCCAGTCACTCCGCAAGAAGCGCTGCGTTGGGCCAGTCAGCACAAGGGATACTGGTGTTGGCTGTATTGGTGATAACTCGGTAGTAGAGCAGCTACTGGGCTGCCCAAGGCCCCCAAGGAAAGAGCGCAGCGGCTGGCATAGGAGAGCACCCCCTAGTTCTTGGCAGCGCTGTACTTGGCCGCAGCCTCGTCATAGCGCTTCGCGACGTCCTTCCAGTTAATAACACGCCAGATGTTCTTGAAGTAGTCGACCTTCACGTTGTTGTAGTCCAGGTAATACGCGTGCTCCCAAGCATCGATTCCCAGCAGGGGGACATGCCCCACCGACGACGGCATGTCCTGGTTCGCCGTGGTGATGACATCCAGCTGCCCCTTGGCCGAGTTGAAGGTAAGCCAGCCCCATCCCGAGCCCTGGATAGCCGCCGTCTGGGCGTTGACTTTGCCCGACAGCACCTCCAGCGATCCAAACTGCTTCTCGATGGCCTTCTTCAGAGCACCCTCCTGCAGGTGCCCGCCGCCGTTCTTCTCGCCAATGAGGTTCTTCCAGAAGATGGTGTGGTTGACATGTCCTCCGGCGTTGAACCTGATGGCCGGCTGAAGGGCAACCTGCGCGGCAACGTCGTTCTTGGCCTGCGCCTCGAGGAACTTCTCCTCGGCCACGTTGAGGTTGGCGACATACGTGGCATGGTGCTTGTCGTGGTGAAGCTGCATGATCTTTGCCGAAATAACGGGCTCCAGCTCGCTGTAGTCGTAGTCAAGGTCGGGGACCGTGTGCTTGGCGCGCACGGAGCCCAGCGCACTGAGCTTGCGAACGAGCTGCTTGGAGGAAGCGAGCGACTTGGTGCTAAGCATTGCTGAGGAAGGCTGGCAGGTGATTTGCTTGTGGATTTCCAAAAAGTATGAAGAAACAAAGGCAACGGATAGCAGAAGAGAAAGGGGAAAGGAGGGGGAGGATGGCGCTCTTGCCTTTGGCTTCTCTGGCTCAGCGGCAGAGCCCAGAGGCGGAGCTGCATCGTTATCTAGAGCAAGTCTTGTTTGAAACCCCGGCTAATTGCTTTGTAATTTCCACATCAGGCTCATTTGTATTGGCCAGCTCCGCCAGGCGGCTGGGAGGCAGGGTGTCCCCAGATGATAGCGCAGCGGAGTTGCATCATAGCGCTCCACGCCTTCTCCGCAAAAATAAACATCCACATCTATTGCGGACTGCTGGCAATGGCCAGTGCAGCATGGGTACCCACGCAAAAGGCCAGCGAGTGAAGAATGGAGAGGGAAAAGAGAATCTGAACTAGGAAATAGAGCTGTGGATAAGAAATCAAAAAAAGAACAAAGCAATGCCTAGAAAACCAGTGCTGCTCGCAGCATCCAGCTTGCGTGGCAGCCGACAGAGCGGAGCCACACCGCCCACTGCTGCTTAAGCAGGCGACCAGCTGCTCCCAGAGCCGTTGCCGTTGTTAGGCTTTTGGTCGCTGCTGCTGCTGCTGCTGCTGCCCGCGTTGCCATCGGCGCCACGGCTCTGGTCGTCGGCGTTTGACCCATCGCCGCTGCCGCTCGGCGAGTAAGAAGGCGAGCTTGGCGAGTACGAGGGAGATGTGGGCGAGTACGACGGCGATGTGGGCGAGTACGACGGCGACGTAGGGCTGTACGAGGGCGAGGTGGGCGAGTACGAGGGAGACGTCGGTGAGTACGAGGGGGACGTCGGTGAGTATGATGGGGACGTCGGTGAGTACGAGGGAGACGTCGGGCTATACGACGGCGACGTGGGGCTGTATGAAGGCGATGTCGGCGAGTACGACGGCGATGTTGGGCTGTACGATGGAGACGTCGGGGAATAAGAAGGCGACGTTGGGTTGTACGACGGAGACGTCGGGCTATACGACGGGGAGGTGGGCGAGTATGACGGGGATGTCGGGCTGTACGATGGCGAGGTGGGTGAATACCTCGGGGACGTAGGCGTGTAGGATGGCGACGTGGGGCTGTACGAGGGCGATGTTGGGCTGTACGAGGGCGACGTCGGGCTGTACGATGGCGACGTGGGCGAGTACGACGGCGACGTGGGCGAGTACTGAGGCGAGGTCTGGCCATACCTGGGTGACGTGGGGCTGTACGACGGCGACGTGGGGCTGTACGATGGCGATGTTGGCGAGTACTGCGGCGATGTGGGCGAGTACGACGGCGACGTCGCGTTGTAGGTGGGCGAGGTGGGCGAGTATGAGGGCGACGCCGGCGAGTAGGGGCTGGCGCCGTTCCATCCAGGCGACGTGGCGCCGCTCTCCACAATGGGCGAGAACATTGCGCTGACAGGCGACCCGGGACCGCCGATGCCCACATAGTCGGGGCTGCGGCTGTCGTAGGGCGTCATCTGCGGCGACATGCTGCCGCTTGGCCCAGGCGAGCCAGCGAGCACGTAGGCAGGGACACCCGAAGGGGCATTGGCCAGGTCGAATCCCTGGGCGCGCGGATCAACCACAACCTGGCTGAGCATCTCGTCATCAAGCATGACATCAAATGACCCGGTGCCCAAGGGCGCGAGCTGGCCAAGCAGGATGTTCTCGGCAACACCGCGGCAGTCATCGATTGAGCCAACCGACGCAGCATCCATGAGGATCTCGACTGTCTCCTCGAACGTACACCGCATAAGGGCGCCCGTCTCTGCGCGGTTGATGCCGTGGCGGGTGATGGCAGTGAGGATTCCGCGCGTGGTCATCAGGTCGACGAGCAGCGACAGGTGTCTGTAGTTTACATACGAGCCGTCAAACTCGATGACGCCGCGCACCTCCCTGAGAATGGCCGCACGAGCAGCCTCGATGCCCAGAACCTGGAGGATCTCGATAGGGTGGTTGGAGTACGTGCGCTTTGGGTCGACGTTGTCCTGCCACAGAACCTCGCGCAGGTTGATGCCGTCCGTGTCGATGACCCACTCGTTCTGCTTGTCGTACTCCCCGTTCTCCTTGGTGACGACCTTGGGCTTCTCGGTGAGGTACACACGGCTGATGCCAGGGATTCCTCTGAGAACAATGTTGCTCAGCATGTGGGCCTCAATGCGCTTGAGGAACACATCCTCCTCCATCTGGCCATCCTCCAGGTCCTCGTCCTTGTTTATGCCGTCCGCATTGACGATGCGGCAGCGCACAACAAGCTTCTCAGAGTTGTCGTCGTTGCAGATGCACAAGAGGTCGCGGCCAAAGGACTCCGAGAGCCTGCCTGTGACCTCCGTCATCGACAGCTTCTTGTCAAGCATCATGTTGCGGTTCAGCTCAATGCGCAGCAGCCAGGGCGAGATGGTCTCCAGGGGGATCTGCTCGTCGGGCATCTCGTAGTATGCCTGCACAAAGTCGCGGTCCTCGTCAATGATGGTGTCCTGAACGTCGGGGTCGTACCAGATCTCCGTGGCAGCGGTGACCTTGGCCAGAGTGGTGTGCTCGATAGCCACCTGCACATCCTTTGCGCGCGACAGGTTGCGTCCGGCCTCGCTGCTGAGATACACGGTGAGCGACGGCGTCTTGATGTTTGTGGCGACGTTGATGACCTCCTTCAGACGGGGCACGCCAAGCGTCACGTTCTTTGAGCTGACACCGGCGAAATGGAAGGTGTTCAGCGTCATCTGAGTGGCAGGCTCACCAATGGACTGCGCAGCAAGCACGCCGACCATCTCGCCCGGGTTGACAAGCGACCGCTTGAAGCGCGTCTCAATCTCGCCCAGGATCCAGTCAAACGCGTCCTTGGTAAGGTGGTGCTCCTCAAGCACGCGCTTGGTCGCCAGCGTCGACCGCAGGTGGATCTGGAACAGCAGCGTGGCGTTGTGCTGAGCGGCAGCACTGAGCTTATCGTCGCCACGAATCACAGTGAGTCTCTCGGTGAGCAGCTTGACCAGGTTGACAATCTCGAGGGGATCGAGGTTGGATGCCTTGCGGCTGCTAATGTTGAAGGTCTGCTGCGCAATCTTGATCAGGCGCTCCAGGTTGACAGGCAGCGGCTTCCTGCTGTTGCCATCCGTGATGATAAAGTTGCGTGCAATGTCGCGGTCCTCCGAGAGCTGCCTGAACTCCTCCTCCAGGACACGCTGCACCGCGTCGTTGCCCTCGACGTTCTTCAAAACAGAAAAGTCGAGCGTTCCGCGGCGGAAGCTCTTGTTGTGGTCCATGACGTCGACGTGGTACTTGCGCTCAAACTCCTTGTTGGTCATGCGGATCGAGCCAAGCTTCTGGTGCTCAATGAAGCAGCCGTCCATGCCGTCCTCGCCATAGACAAACTGCACGACCTGCCCCAGCGAGTTGCGGATGGTGCCGTCGTACTGCACCATGATATCCTCCAGAGCCTTGACGAGGCGGCGCTGGATGTACCCGGTTTCGGCAGTCTTGACAGCAGTGTCAATGAGACCCTCGCGGCCACCCATCGCGTGGAAGTAGAACTCCTGCGGCGTCAAGCCGCGCAGGTAGGAGTTTTCGACAAACCCCTTGCTCTCGGGCGAGTAGTCGTCCTTGGCAAAGTGCGGCAGCGAGCGGTACTTGAAACCGAAGGGAATGCGCTTGCCCTCGACGTTCTGCTGGCCGACACAGGCAGTCATCTGAGAGACGTTGATGAACGAGCCCTTCGATCCAGAGTCCACCATCTGGCGCACGTTGTTCGTCTCCTTCAGGCGGCGCTGCACCGTCTTGCCAGCCTGGTCACGAGCACGGTTGAGCTCTCCGTTGACCTTGTTCTCAAACGTCTCCTTGAGCGTCATGCCGGGCAGGCACTCAAGCTTGTCCTCCTGAGCAGTGCGAATGATCTCGTCGACGCGCTCGTAGCACTCCTTGATAATAGTGCCCACAGTCTCCATGGTCGAGTCGTCAGCAATGGTGTCTCCAATGCCGACGCTGAATCCGTTGTGCTGGAACCACGTGTTGATGACGCGCTGGGTGCCGTCAAAGAAGTGGCGCGTCACCTCGGGCCCAAACTCGTTGAAGATGGTGTGGATAAGGCCGCCGTCCGAAGCACCGACGGTCTTTTTGCAGACAATGCCGCAGATCAGCTCGCCATTCTCGATGAGAACACGCGTGTCTCCCGGCGAGATCCAAGTGCTCTCGTCGTCGGGGTGGGTCGAATGGAAGCGTATGCAGTTTGTGCCCTTGGGAATAACGAGGCTGTACACCTGCTTGCCAGACCACAGGGGCTTGGGCTTGAGGATGCAAGGCGTAGGAAGGCTGCCATCCCAGTCGGGCAGGCACAGCATGAGAGTCATGACCATGTCGATGTCAAACAAAGTGTCGCGCTTGGTGAACTTGCGAATCGCACAAAGAGTGTCCTGCACGATGCCCATGACGGGCTTGTTCGACTGAGGCGAAACGACCTGCTTGGGCACCATGCAGATCTCCTTGATCTCGGCACGCGTCTCCTCGGACTGGGGCACATGCAGATTCATCTCGTCGCCGTCAAAGTCGGCGTTATAGGGAGATGTGACAGAGAGGTTGAGCCGGAACGTCGAGTAAGGCATGACCTTGACGCGATGGCCCATCATGGACATCTTGTGGAGCGAGGGCTGCCGGTTGAAGATGATGACATCGTCGTCCATCAAGTGGCGCTCGACGCGATAGCCGATCTGCAGCGGAGTGTCTCCGCCGCGCTTGCTGTGGCGGAGATCAATGCGCTCGCCCGTGTCGCGGACCACGTACTTGGCGCCTGGGTGCTCGTTGGGGCCGTTGCGCACCATCTCCTGCAGCTTGTCGATGTTGTATGGGGTCACAGTCTCGGGGTAAGTGAGGTTGCGTGCGATGCTGCGGGGCACGCCGACTTGGTCGATCGAGATGTTTGGGTCGCCCGTGATGACCGTGCGTGCAGAAAAGTCGACGCGCTTTCCCATCAGGTTTCCGCGCAGACGGCCCTCCTTGCCCTTCAGACGCGCACGAATAGACTTGATCGGACGGCCAGACTTTTGCAGGGCCTGCGGCAGCCCCGACAGCTCGTTGTTCATAAAGGTCGCGGTGTGGAACTGCAGCAGCGCCTCAAACTCCTCGATGATGTGCTGGGGCGCACCCTCCATCTCGCAGCTGCGGACACGGGCGTTTGCCTTCAGGATGTCGTTGAGCTTGTACGTCAGATCGTCCTCGCTTGAGCGCGTGGCATCCATCTGAATGCTGGGACGCACTGCCATTGGCGGCACAGGCATGACGGTGAGGACCATCCACTCGGGGCGTGCAAAGTCCGGGTTAACTCCCATGGCAAACGCGTCCTCGTCAGAGATGCGCTTGAGGACCTGGAGCACCTGTGTGACGCTCAGCGCATGCTTGCCCTCGGGAACGGTGCCGTCGTTTGCGCCTGCCTTGTAGGTGGCGTAGAGCTTGAGGCCATCCTTCCTGAAGGTGGGCTGCTGGTGGCCGCACCCGCCGTGCTTGTGCTTGCGCGCCTCGCCAAGCATGTCGTTGACCACCTGGCGCGCGCGGTCCTCTTCGGACAAGGGCGCCCCATTGAGCTTCGCTGCAGCGATCTCGCCCGACGCAGCGTCCTCGCTAGAAACCTCGCAGATAGTACGCGCCTTGCAGATATCCCACACTCGCTTCATTCTCTTGCTGGCATCGGGGATCCGTAGCGCAGCCTGGAAGGCAGGATCGTCGACGTCGGCCTTGAGCTTTGAGCAGCGCCAGCAAATGCACTCCAGGATCTTCTTGACCTTGGTGATAAACCCGATATGGTACACCGGCCGCGCAAGCTCAATATACCCGAAATGGCCAGGGCACTCAGACATGCCCTCGCCACAGGTCTGGCACTTGAAGTTGCGGTCGATAGATCCCATCCGCGGGTCCAAGAGACCTCCAATTTTAGGCTTGCCGTCCTCATCGCGCAGCTCTGGGTGCTCGATTTTTGCAACCGCCATTTTCTTCTAGCCACCGGCAAACACACACAAAGCGGCAGGTAGCAGCCAAGGCAGGAATAGGAGGGAGGAGCAGGAGGAAGAACGCATACACCGTGTGCTGGTTAGTAATAGACATGTTGCAGGCAGCATGCTCTTGCTACTCCCCTCTCAATACATGGGACACATTTCCAGGTTTGGCCTGCCCGCTCAGAGAGCAAGGCCAGGCGCAAAGTGAGCACACACCACACAGGCAGAAAGCCAAGTATCGCTTCACAGCATGCCTGCACTGTTGCTTTGCAATGACACCTACAAGCTCGTCTGGCGAAATAATACCGAACTGGACGTATTTGACCCTGCGCAAGGGCGCCGAGGAATACGCAAACTGGTAATTGTACGCCATTTTGTGCTATTGCTCAATCTCTTCCTTCGCTGGTCTGCTACTCGAGCCTCTCCCAAAAGACAGCCGTTGCGCAAATGGGAACTAGAGAAGAAGAGAAAGGAAAGGAGCCGAGGGGGTAGAAGCTGGCAGATCCACTAGCCGGATTGGCAGCAACAATAAAGTACCGCGGATTAGCGCGTAGGCCAAAGGAAATGCGTAAGGAAAGCAAAGGGTGGCTCCGATTTTCCTTTGTCCAGAGAAAATGTGGAGGCAAAAGAGGTGCACGCTCTTGCCACTAAACAGCAGGAATATGTATCCGGCGCTTCTGCCTCTCGTTCGTGCGCTGCGGCACTGGGTGTGTAATAAAAGGAGACGCTAGGTGCACGCGTGTGCGTGGGGGATGTAGTGTCTTTTTTTTTCTTTGATGCAAAGAGATTGTAATGTAAATGAGAGGAGAAAGGGACAACAGCTGCCCGCGCCAGACACTTGAAGGAACTGGTGTGAGTCAGGCAACCGAAAAGGAAAAAAGGAAAAAGGAAAACCTAGAAATTTATAGAGGGGTTGAATGGTAGGGAGAGGGAAATCGCAAAGACGCTGCTCTGCTCGCCAATTTGCAAACTGCTCGCCCAGGGTATGCTCTTGCTGTTTTCTAAGGAGTAAGAAGCCCGAAGAAGCAAGAGAGACGCGTCGGTAGCCTCGACGCCAATGTTGTTTTATTCCAAACCAGCACGCACGGCGCTGCGTTTACTGCCTCTTCTCCACGGACACGCAGAGCCTCGGTCCTGCCCTCTGCTCTTTTTCCTCTGCAGCGGGCAGCCAGCGCGAACGAGGGAGTGGAAAAATGCGTTGGGGCTGCGCGGCAGTGGCTGATTATCCTCGCCGCATCTGCGCTGATTGTGCATAATCAGGGGATCGTTGGATCTGCGCTTGCCAAGCGGGCTGCTTGTGTCAGCGTCGGCTGTGCTGCCCTGGCGAGAGCGGCGCTGTCTGCTGCTGAAGCGCCCCGCTGCGAATTCGGCTGCCTTGGCTCTACTCCATTCTTCATTCCACAAACTCCAATCGCAAATAAAAAATGTCTGCTCGGGCTGTTCAGAGACTTACCAATGCCGCCATTGGACTCGGTCTGGGCGCGGCTGTTGTGCAAGCCAGCATGTATGACGGTAAGAGGACATCGATTCAGCGCAACTGGCTATGCTGAATTACGGGAGGGGGGTTTTCTGCCTAGGGGCCACAGTGCTGATGCAGCTACCCACGAGCCATGCCGTTTCTCGATAAATAAACAACGTGCTTGTAGTGAAGGGCGGACAGCGCGCTGTTATCTTTGATCGCCTTCAGGGTGTCAAGCAGACGGTCGTTGGCGAAGGCACGCACTTTTTGGTTCCATGGCTGCAGCGCGCCATCATCTACGACGTCCGCACCCGCCCTCGCCTCATCTCCACCACCACAGGATCGAAGGACATGCAAATGGTGAGCCTCAGCCTCCGTGTTCTCCAGCGCCCCAGCAAGGAGAACCTCCCTCGCTTGTATCAGAGCCTTGGCCTTGACTACGACGAGCGCGTGCTGCCGTCCATTGGAAACGAGGTTCTCAAGTCGGTTGTTGCGCAGTTTGATGCGAGCGAGCTCATTACGCAGCGCGACATTGTCTCGGCGCGCATTCGCGAGGAGCTGCTTGCCCGTGCGCAGGAGTTCAACATTGAGCTTGAGGACGTTTCGATCACGCACATGACCTTTGGCAAGGAGTTCACTGTCGCCGTCGAGAAGAAGCAGATCGCTCAGCAGGAAGCCGAGCGCGCTCGCTTTGTCGTTGAGAAGGCTGAGCAGGAGAAGCAGGCTGCCATTATCCGCGCTGAGGGCGAGGCTATGGCTGCCGAGCGCATCTCCACTGCCCTGTCAAAGGCGGGTCCTGGCCTTGTCAAGCTCCGCCGCATCGAGGCCTCGCGCGAGATTGCCGAGACGCTTGCTGGTGCCCGCAGCGTCACCTACCTGCCTTCGTCCAGCGGCGCTCAGGGATCGGGCAGCCAGATGCTTTTGAACATTGGGTCGGCCTAGAGTTGCTGGTGCTGCGGTTCTTGCTCGCCATGCATCACGACATGGCTTGCGTGTCTCTTCTTACAGGTTTGCCCTGCCTTTTTGTCTTTCTCTCTTGTCTTAAATCTCAGGCTGGCCTTCAGCAGCAATCCTTCCCGTCCTTGTGTCCACAGTGCTGTGACACTGGTCTCTATACACCCGACGTGGCCTGTTTGCGAGCCGCGGAGACCTTTGCAGCCTGCTCAGTCCAACACAACACGTAATCCGCTGCTGGGTGCTTAAACATGCTGGCGCTGCCCAGTCTTGGCTAGCTGGCCAATTGCATGCTCCAGTCACGTGTGCTGCGCGGTCTTGGCATTGCTGCCAGCAATCTAATATCGCTCCCCTGGAAATCCCAAGCGGCCACTGTGTACGCTGTTTACGCACATAACTACAGCCCGCCGTTCGCCGTTCGCCTCTCCTTTCTCTACTCCAATTCCAACTTTTTACGCTGCTTTCTTTCACAATAGCGCCTGCACCCACGATAAAATGGTTTCGCGGCTCTTTTACGGAAACCCTATAGAGGAGGATGTCAGTACGTATAGGAACTCATTTGGAGGTCTGATGTAGCAACACGCCCGCCTCCCTTGCCAGTGCGCACACAGGCGCATCTCTGCATGCACTGGCGCTAGCAACGCTACCGACCACCCTTTGCTTCTCGTATGTGTGCTATGCTGCGGGTCGTGGCTACTGTTCTGCTGCAAATGCCCTGCAGCTTCCTGCTTCACTAAACAAATCTTCCCATTTGCCTGGCATTGCACTCTGTTTCAACTGAGCCTTCTTAGACCGCCTTACATCAGAGGATGTGCCAAACCACCAGCTTGACATGTCTTCAGCGCTGAACTTTGGCGACAAGATACGCTCCAAGGAGTACAGCGCTAAAGAGGTTGCACGCACACTACGTAAGCGACTCGAGTTCCCCAACCCAAACGTTCAGATACTGACCCTCAAGCTGACAGACATTTGCGTCAAGAACGGCGGCAGTTTGATCCAGCTGGAGGTATCCGGCCGCGAGTTTGTCGACGCTACAGTTGCGCTCCTGAGCTCAAAGGTAGGTGTCAAGCGTTTGCGCGTGTCTGGCAGAGATATGTATGCATAAAAGCCACCACTTGCTGTGCCAACGTCATCCTTTATGCGCTGGGCTTGGCGCCAATGCCACGGACATGCTGTGGCAAAGCGGCCCGTAGCGGATGCAATTCGACCAACAATGGCTGGCAGCGTAACAATGCAAAACTCAGCGACACGGCCGACTCACACGCTAACCCTGACTATAAGCTCTCTTGGTAAGCGGCCCGTAGCGGATGCAATTCGACCAACAATGGCTGGCAGCGTAACAATGCAAAACTCAGCGACACGGCCGACTCACACGCTAACCCTGCCTAAAAAGCTCTCTTGGTACACACTTGTAGAGCGGACGTGACTTTGAGCTGCGAGAGCTTATATTGAAGCTCATCCAGGACTGGGCGATACTTTTCCGCGGCAACGATGAGATGGGCTACGTCAACGGCGTGTTTGAACGCTTAAAGCGAACTGGATACACATTCCCAACGCCCGACCTCGCATCGGGAGCCGCGATGGTTGACACTGCTAGTGCGCCAGAGTGGGAGGACAGCGCCCTTTGCCAGCGCTGCCGTACATCGTTTACCTTCACCAACCGGAAGCACCACTGCCGCCACTGTGGAAAGTGCTTCTGCCAGGATTGCTCGTCAAACAACACACCCATCCCAAAGTTCGCCATCTACGATCCAGTGCGTGTCTGCCATGGCTGCTACCTACGGCTGAAGAAGATTGTCCCAGATGCTGACAACCAGGAAGACACATCTAGTGGCCAGGGCAGTAGCCCTGCTTGGGGTGGCCAGGCTAGCTCAGCGGCAGCTGCTAAGCCCCTTGTAGCAGCAGCGTCCACACCAAACATTGACGACGAGGATGAAGACTTGAAGCGCGCTATTGAGCTTTCGCTGCAAGAGTCCCAAAACCGCCCCAACTACGCTGACTATACGCTCCCAAAGACAACCAGTGCTCCAGCTCCAGCGCCTGCAGCGCCTGCTACGACAGCATACTCCCCTGCGGTAAACTATCCTGCAGTAAACTACCCTGCGGTAAACTACCCTGCGGTTCCCAGCGAGCCCCACCCGCTGACCAGTGCCGCTGGCAATCCAGTAGATGAAGACGAGGACGACGACCCTGATCTTCGTGCCGCAATTGAGGCATCGCTGCGCGACATGCCAGACAGCGCAGTTCCTGACTATATGGCCAACCCCGACCCCGAACCAGCCGTCTACGAGGGAGCACGCGAGCTTGACTTTATGCCCCCTGTTGCTGATGAGGAAAAGGACGATGAAGACGACCCACTGACAGCGACCGAGCGTGAGAATGTACAGCTTTTCGAGTCGCTGCTGGCACGGATCCGCGACAGTGGCCAGGATATCCGGTATGATCCGCAGATCCAGTACCTCCACGAGAGCATCGACCAACTGCACCCAAAGATCACAGATGCGATGGATCGTGTTGATCAGAAGCACAAGGAATTCATAAAGCTCCATGACCGCATCATTACAGCTATCAAGATTTATGATCAGCTGCTGGACAAGCGGCTGCGATCGAGCACCTTTATCACTGCTGAGCCTTCTTCACCAGCCGTCCCCTCGTACCTTCCTGCTCCCCAGTCGATTTACCCGACCCTCCCTGCTCAGCAGCCTGTGGCAGCGCCTCAGCAGCCTCAACAATCCCAGTACCCACAAGCCCCGCCCAGCGGCGTGTACCCAAATCAGATGGCCTACTCGCTACAGCCCCCGCAATCCATGATGGCCCCACAAAGCCCGCTTCACGTACCAGCAGCCATGTCGCAGCAAAATCAACAGCATCCGACTGTAACACAGACCCCTCTTGCGCTCCAGCCTACGTATGTAGACAATCAGCAGCAGCAGCAGCAGTCTGGATCATACCAGCAACTGCCGCCAACCTCTACGTATCTGCAACACCCGACTATACCAAACGCTGGCATCGCAATCAGCACTGGTTTCTCTACATCTCCCAGCCACCAATCGCCTATGCCCCTTGCACCGGTGTCTGGCGGTATGGATCCTACGCAGCAGCAACAGCAGCCAGTGTCACAAGCACAAGTGGCTGCTGCTGCTGCTGCTAGTCCGCTGAATGGCGCGCTATCTCATTCGCCTCCAACCAATCCGTACTACGTTCCTCCGCCTGTAGTGCATGCACCCAATATCCCGGTTTTGCAGCCATTGCCGGCCAGGACATCTAGCGCTCCTACTCACCCAGCCCCTGCTGCCCCGGAAGTAGCAGCAAGCGCACCTCCACCCGAAGAAGCACCGCTGATCGAGTTTTAAGAGCAGCGGCCAGCTGGCCGGTGTTTAGCAAGGAGTCGTCCTGCTACAGTAGTTACTGCCTTATATTATTTCTCCTAAGCACGCTACAATTTATGCTCTGTACTGGTTAAATCGTAAAATCCCGAATGGCTGGTGCTCAATATACGACTGCAGATCCCTGGCACTACCACTCAATCAGCCTGTCAAAGTGCGTAATGTCTGGCATTCCAAAGTAGTCGAGGTGGTCGGCCACGCCAGTGTCAATTGTTGGCCACCTGTATGCGCCATCCAGGTCTTCTCTCACAGTGTTCTGGCACACGTAAAAGTCGCCCTGCCTGTTGATAACGTGGATCTCCAGTGGGTGGTGCTGGTACCCAAGAATCTGCCATGGCGGGACGTGCGGAACAACATCGGCCTGGTATGTGATCCTGTATGTCTGGTTGCCCAGCATCTGGGTGTAGTACTCGGCGAATGCTCGGTTGCCCACTCTTGGCTCGCCAAATGTCCACACGCGAATCCTGTCTTTTGAATCCTCGTTGTCCCGAGCATACTCCAAAGCAGATAGCACTGCGCTCGCTACAAATCGGCAAAGCAGAGCAGCGGCAAGATGGCTTTGTTCATTGCTTGTTCGTTTTCCACCGTGTGGCCTTGGTTTGCTGAAGTGAAGTTCATGGACTTACCGCCGCCAAGGGAATGCCCAAGAAAGACTATGTTAAATTCTGGAAAGTCGTCAGCGGCTGCGCGGATATTCTTCAGGATATAAGGATACGCAGAGTTTGTTGATTGCAGGAACCCAGCATGCACTGCAGAGCCTGGAATTTCGCTGGGAAAGTCCTGGAACACAAACACCGCATCGACTACTGCTGACCGAATCCTCCTTGTGCCTGTCCATACAACGTATATTTCCCTGTCCTTTGTGTTTACCGCGATGTACCCATCGGAAACAGGGTTTGGATTGTGCCATGTGGTGTTCAGCACCGTGTTCTTTACTCGGGCAGAGCTGCATGCCTCGCCACAGGTAAACCCATTCGTCTGGCGCAAGAAGTAATATGATACCTCGGCAAAGCTAGCATGTTTGGCGGGCAAAGGCTGTCCTCTATGTTAGCTGTGGCTGGTACAGGTGCCTGTTCTGATGTCTGTGTGATATTGGGTTGGTGTCTTACCTCATGTACTTCTTCATGATATCCGTATGCTTCTTGGCTTCGGCTCCCACGTAGGTCTTTCCAGGCACAACATCTAGATCCTGCGCGCAAGCAAACAGAGCCAGGAGGCAGACGAATGCGCCGACTGTTGCCTATGTGAGCCTCTGCAACCATCGTCACATATCGTCGTTGTTTAGATTTCCCGTGTCTGTGGAGCTTTGGTGCTAACTTTGAGCGAGTGCTGCCTACTTACCAGTATTTCACGAATCATGGTAATGGGAATAATGGATATCCTCAAAAATAGAGCTGCACAAAGGGAGGGACAAGGTTGCTACGTTGACACAGAACCTCCTGCCAGGCCTATTAGATGCTCACCTTCAAGGCAGCACACACACCCATGGTATATGCATGGATGCGCTCCCCGTCCCCTACCTTCATGGCATCGAAACTATTAGGGTAAATTTGCCTCGTCATTAAACATTTGCATTGGCGTATTACTGCTCTTACCGCTCATGCTTTGCTTTTCCTTCCTGCCCACCAGCTGCCTGCTTTGGTGTGGATCAGTGGCACAATACCATGGTTAATCCCAACGCCCATTGAGCTGCTGTTGCGGCTGTGAGGATGAATGCCCACTACCATATACTAGTGATCTGTATGGCTACCTGGCATGCTTTTCGCATTGCCTGGCCACCAAACTGTGGGCTCCTCACACCTGCAGACACAGCCAGAGCCTACTTGTCGTTTTTCTTTCTTTCCTACTGATAAGGCTTGCTTGCCGCATGAGGCACTTGGTGTTTTCCTCACCCCTGTGGTGCATGGCCCCCTGTTAGCCCCAGAATGCATTGGCACCGTGAAGATTGGAGATGTCGGCATGCAGCATATAGGTTGTTGACAGCGAATAGTACTAGATAAGACATAAGAAAGTAAACATGAAAACAAAAACGATGTCTATTTTACGAGAGATTCTATAACGGATTGAGACAGCCTGCACTTGGTCATCGCGATTCTATGCGTATACGCTTTGTGATTTTCCGATGAAGAAATTGTCGAGTTTGTCCATTACACGGCGGTTAAGAAACGAGACCTTTTCCAGGACCGAGGATTTGTTTGGACGCAATACGGTTCTCACCTTTGCCTTGATCAGGTGGGTCAGATACCCCCCATAGTACCTGTTTTGGCAGTGCGGGCAGCGGTTCCTCCCTCTGTTCAGAAAGTCGCTGGGGTTTGTGTACAGTGTGTTGCCGTCCTTGACCCCAATCGTAAGATCAGGCAGCGACGCCTTGATGTGGGTGCCGTCAAGCTCGAACGACATATCATGTCGCTGCGTTGTAGCTAGGGGTTGGGGCTGCATTGTCACTGTGTAGGGCTAAGAGAGAAGGATATGTTGTGAGGCGCGTTTGCTATTGCTAAAAAATGCTGGAGAATGGAGTGAAGGATGTGAGCGCTTGTAGGACAGCATCATCAAGCGTTCAACTTCGCAAGGATCATGCTCTAATTTGAGGGAGAACATATGCACGACTGCTCGCTGCTGGTGCTGCTGTTATTCTGCCTTGCGTGGTACCAGCGCTCGAAATACTGCACTGTTCCTCAGTGGTGCTTATAATAGCCCTTAAACGCCTACACCAAAAGACCCACGGCAGTCAGCCTTGTTCTACCCCGCAGGTTTTGGATTTGCCATGTAACAAGACATGTAATCTAAAAAGCCAATACACCCCCTTTAGCCCTGGGTGCTTACCAAGGAAATGCACTTGACCGTGGCGGATGCGGTCTCGCACCTAGTTTCTCTGTGGATCATACGCATTTGCTGGCGCTAGCAAATTCGGTGCACTGCGGGGGATGGAACGGTTTGCTATCAAAAACACTACACACCAAGCCGTGTGTGCTGCAAATTCGCCCATGGCCGTGTTTCGGTGTTTCAAGCTACTACGCGGGCAGTCACCATAAAAATATGAGCTGGAGTTACTGCCACCTTTCCGCACACACCTGCCCACACGCCGTACCCTCAGCCATCTACCACTGATGGCGATTACTGCCGGCATGTTTACATTTCAGAAACATTTCACTGCTACCGCTACTACAGCCATCCATTCTATATCTTTTTCTGCTGCTGTTTCTTCTAGCAACACGAGTGGGCAGGAATCTGCACGTTTTGGTAGTAGCGAGACTTGCGTTCTCATCGCCCTCGCTACCTAGTATTCGTTTTTGTCGCGGGCTCTACTGGCACCAAGAGAATTTGGCCCTCGTATATGAAACCATACATTCCTCTCTGTCGCAGCAAGAGAATACTGTTGTTGTTGTTTCTGGGCGATGAGAGAGGAAGGAGCGCCATTCTGAGGTGTGAGCCCAAAAGAGAAGTAGAAAAAGAAAGTACACCCGCAAACAATGCGCCCACCCGCTCCTTGGCGAGATCCAGATGGAAGATTGGAATGGGCATTCCCATGCACTGCACAATGCTACGCAGGGGGTTCTTTTCATGTATCTCTGTATTTACGGGTTGACTGGGTTTTGGCCACCATCTTACCCGAAATGGCGGTAACCTTTTCTCAAAGCGCCATCTCTTGATGCCATCGATCCGTGCGCACACTGCCACTGGCCATGAGACTTTCTCTTTTATCTCTCCTGCTTAATGCGGCAGCACTACGCAGCCCTTGCTTGCTACTACTGCCTATTTCTTCCGAGCATTTGCAAGCGTAGCCATAGCAGGACGAATTGGTGATAGGCTGTGCCAATGTTGGTGTGCATGCAGCTTTTGGTCCTTAGGGGTGCATTTGCTGCTGCAATGCCTCCTCCACGAAGATTCAGTGGCAGGGGAAATGGGGGAAGGAAATGGCAGCTTCGAATGCATTTGTGTGAAGAAGCTGGGAAAGACGGCAGGTACCAGTTTCAACTTGGTGAACGACAAGGCCAACCCCCCCCCAAGCATGCCTCCTTCCCTCCTCACCCCTTTCTCCTTAGTATATCCTTTTCTCCGTCCATATTCTCTTGTATGCTCTCTATTGTCTGCGAGCCATAGTAAATCCCAAGCGCCTCCATAGCATTTGCATTGCTGCCAAAGCTACGCATATTCTCCGTTTCGCTTATTATAGCGCCTACTTTCTTGTGGCTGTTCTCAGCGCCGACACCCAATCCTGGCTATATACACACTCCACTCCCCTTCCGTGCTTCAGGCATTGTTTTAGGTGCGCTGAAATATCACGGAATTCGGGTAACTTTAGCTTCATTGTGCAAAACTAGCCACAAGCACTCTCATTGCACTCTGGCAGCGGACATCTTGACTACCAGCTCTGCAAGAAAAGGGGGCATACGCACCTTGCCAAAGCTTCAGCGGTCGTGAGCTCTGCCTGCCTGCGTGTGTGTGGTTGTTTCCACACACATTTTTATGTAGTTGGTGAGCAGTGCGTGCATTAGATAGTGCAGTCTAGCTTACTAGTACTTGCATTTTTTTTCTGGTTACCACCGTGTCAGCCACGGAAGGATCCACGACAGATTCTAGTGTTGTTGTCAGGTGAGTAGGCAAGAGCAAAGCAGCCCACAGCTCCGCTGAGCAAAGGAACAAGCGGGTTGCCCGTGCGTTTCATCCGATTTGCTCTGCGCTACAGGCCCAGCTATCTATTGAACTAATGTGGAGCGGAAGATGAGGTATCGCAGTGCGATATCGTGACACATTTCCACTATAGGCTCACACGCAAACGGAGACCATACAGGAACAGACAGCACACAGCACCAAGCCGATAAGAACGGCTAATCAGGAGATATGCTGTTCTTGCCATTTGCAAGCTCAGACGAAGGTAGCAGCAGCAGAGGAAGCGGACTGAAGAAATGGCTATCTCTGAAAAAGGCCAGCAGCAGCATTGGACAGCGCAAGTCGTTTGACAAAATAGACCAGCACGGTCGACAGCTGCCTAAACATGGCGCTGCCCCTGTTGGAGTGGCATCGACCAACCGTAATGAGGGGAAATCTGCCAGCAACAAAAGGTTTGGGCGCCACAGTCTACCTGCTACCGCGTGTTTGCCGATGGGCGGGCTGGCGAAACCTGACAGCCCGAATCCCAGGGACTTTGATCATCAAATTGCTGGAGCTGCTGATGTGGGGGGTGGGCGATGGACAGCAGAGTCGCAAGTGTCCATGCTGGCGCCGCCGCCGCCACCAACTGTGGATGCGGGTGAGTATGGATGCGATGTGCAGCCACATTCGGAGAGAATGCGCGCCTTGGGAATCAGCCTTGGTTGTGCCGCCAGCACGCGCTCAGGTGGCGACTACGCTACAGGCAGGCAACACATGCCCCAGACCGAGAAGATAAGCAACATGGCTGCCAATGGCCAAATTGCGAAACCGCAGCCACCTAGACGAAAGAGATCGCTTATCTACGCCATGTACCACCACTCGAGCAAGCCCGAGGAAGATTCCGCCGCTGCTGGTGCCGAGCCAACGATGCCAACCTTATCATTAGCACCTCCCACCAGACTCGAACAGCAGCTTGAACACCGACAGCAGCAGCGACAGCAGCAAACTCTGCGCAAGTCGTGTTCAACGAGCACCAGCGACAGCTTCTCAACCACATTTGCGTCGTGCCAGGGCTCGCTAACAGGTTCAGAGCGCAGTCAAGTGCATAGCTGCAGCAGCATCCCCTTTGCAGACTTTGGAGTTGCTCTCTCTTCCTCCACATCCCTGTCATGCATGCACAGCGGATGCGACAATACCGGCTGCAGTGCTGAACCTAGGGGCAGACGGATAAGATCAAGCACTGCAACCAGCGAGGCGTGCTCCGAGGGCACAGCAGCATCAACTGATAGCGGCGGATCCTCCAATACCGGTGCGCAGCTGGTTGGGTCGGCGTACCGATGCAGCGAGCGACACATGCCACGCCTTAGTACGATAGAGCGCGCTCATGACGGCCGGCTTGTAATCAAGCCCAGCAGCGAGGCACTTGGAGACAGCAGCGAGGCACTGCCCCAACTACTGCCAGTGCTGCACGCACACGTGGCAGACGAGATTCCAGCCAGTACTGCTGCTTCTGGTGGTGCTTGTGTGGCCGACAGTAACGAGTCCCCCGTCAAGTGTAGCCCAGATGCTGCTAATGAAGAGATCAGGAGGGCTGCTGTCGATGGGTTCCCACCAGTAGCTATTGGTTGCCGTCGCCGTCTCTGCAGACGTGCAGACCGGGAACCCAACGACTCACTCGTGATCCACGCTTCAAAGCTGCGTATCAGTGCTGCCTCCAGCACATGCTCGTCGACTGAATCGCAAGATGAGACGCAAAGAGACCTGAGTGCTGCCAGGGGATCAATAATCACGCCACCAGACTCGCCGGATAAGGCGTGTTGTGTAGCTTCTGCGGCAGTGCCTGTCGCATCGGCAGTATTGTGCCAGCCACTAGCCGTGCCAGAAAAGGAAAAGCAGGGACCAACAGCAGGAGTAGCTGGCACAACACCACAGCAAAAGGAGTTTGTGGCAGACACGGAAGTACTAGCACCGTGTGCAAGAGTAGGCGCACAGTCGCTTCCCCTTATGTGGGACTCGGGAGAGTCGCGTGATGCTGGCAAGGTGGACTCGGTTCAGCAAGCGAAAACATGTGCTGCTGCTGGAGGGGAAGACGGGTCTTTTATGAGAATGATAGCGCTTGAGTACCAAAGCGCAATGGCGACATCTGCGCCTGTATCTTCTGCGTCGCATGAGGTAGCGCAAAAGGTTGCCGTGACTGAGGAACAGAACTGGCCGTTTTCTGTGGTCGGTGCACAGACAGAGAGTTCAGACGCAGGTGGCGGTTGCTGTGGCACTGCAGATGCAGCCACTAGTGCCGAGGTTTTGGACGTGGCTGGCGATGTTGCCAGCAGGCCCAGCGAAAGCGAGAGATGCAGCCTGCTTAGCACAGCCGACACTGCTGGCGGCGGTGAGGATGCGCTTGGGTTGTCGTCGGCGTCAGAGGGCAGTGCAACGGCAGTGGATGCATCAGCCAACACAACCAATGGATCTTCCACCGAGGAGAAAGAGGAGGTCGGCAGTATTTGCACTGCGACGTTTCTCCGGCAGTCCGTCGATGGCTGCAGGGCATCTGTTTCGGACGGGCTGCCAACTGCTCAGACACAGAGCGGGAACAATGGCCCGCTGTCAGAGTGTCCCCAAACCGATAGGGGCATCTACAGCGGTCTGCATGATGCGAAGATGGACGACGACGACGTGTTCTGCAGCGACAGCGAAACACGGGTGCTCTCGATCCTGAGCGACGTTTCTGACTCAGATCTGCCATTGCTTGATCTTTCCCATGCACCGCCGCCAACATCCACTCGAAGCAGCAACAGCAGCGGCCTGCGGTTCAGAGCGCAACATGGGGGAGCTCGGAACTTCCATGCGGCGCTAGATCCAACCGCAACAATATTCTCTGGTGAGGACAGTGCTATTAATAGCAGTGGCAGTGGCGATCTGGCACTTTGCAAGCCGCGGACAACAAGGATGGTGGGCAGCAAAACGATGCCCACCACAAAAACAGGGCTGTCATCGGCCCATTTGCCCCTAACAGCTGCCTCCACGCAGTCACAGGCACCAGTGACGTCTCTGTCTACTATAGCCAGCGGCAGTAGTGCTGGCAGTTGCGGTTACCCAGATGGCTCCACATTGTCGATTTCGGCAAAGACACGGAGACTGACCACAGCACTGGCAAGCGTGGCCCCGCTGAGCGGGCTAAGGCACCTGCGCCGTAAGATGAAGGCAACAGGACGGTGGCCAAGCAACTACAGCGGCAGCAGCAGCAGCAGCAGCGGCAGCAGTGGACTCAGCAGAAGCGTCACCAGCTACAATGGCAGCGGCAACAAGCAGGTCTCTGTCTTACACACAAGCAAGCCCGGCAACCCTGCATCCTCATCGAGCAAGGTGTTTAGGTTTAACGAACTTGTAGCGGTGTACGAAACGTGGGACGCCAGTGACTACGACCGCAAGGGCCCAGCAGCCATCAAGCTGGACTCTGAGCTTATCGAGCACATCAAGCGCGAATTAAACGAGTTTAAGGTGTACGAGATGAGCGTCCACGAAGAGTCGCGCAGTAACACGCACCTCATCTATTGAACCAGCGATCCACATTGCTGCAAGCAGCGCTTTGTTTCTCGCATTTCCTTCGTTCCACAGCAATTGGCAGCGCGGCATAACCGGCATTTATAATAATAACCACACAGCCAGTACATGCCCCTCCTCACATGACCGGCGGTGGCCCTCTCGCTGCTGCTGCATTGGTAATTTCTCTCTTTCAAGCGCTGCAGCTGGTTACTTGGCGCACCCTCCGCTCTTTCCAGCTATTTTGTTGACATGTGCAAATGTTTGCTTGCACGCTGCGATTGGAAGGGGGCTATGTCTATAGGCTATTTGCTGCATGAGATCATCTAGGCACAAAGCGCCGTCCAAGGCAGAGCAGACGCACATGGACACATGACAAATCTGCAATGATACCGCAAGCGCAGAGAAAAAGAGTATCCTCTTTCCGCTCAGCCCAATTCCTGCGCTGGAATCTTGGCATGTAACGCCGTGGAGATTAAGCGTGTCTCTGGTAACACTGTATAGCCTATACTGCTACAGTGCCGCAGCACTGTAGTCTGCGGCAAAGCATCGGTAACTGCACTACGCTGTGTGGTCTGTGGCCGCCCGTTGCCACTGCTGATTTGTAATACTGCGTAAAAAAAAAAGGGCAGACGCGATAGGAGCAAAATGAGCCCTGCTGCTGGCACAGCTTGCTGGCCGTCACCCCCCGCTGTTTGTCTGTAATCATGCCACTCTTTTTCTAGGCGCTCCGAGAGCGCGCGCGAGCCGAGATGAGATGAGGGTAGGAATCCTATTTTTGCGCACCACACAGACAACGAGAGGGGCGAGGTGAGCAATAGAGCTACTGGGGGCGCCAAGGGGTAGGAAAAAAGTGACACGGATCCTTTTCCTGGGTGTGTAACACACCGCCTCCTTGCAGTTGAGTGATAAACCCAAACACGCAATTTCGTGACATGCAGAGCCAGATGAGGGCGGGTCGCATGCCCCCGTGTCGAGCCCCCTCCCGGCCGCAAACCTCCGGAGGGTCAGAAACGCACTATGCACCGCATCGCCTGCGTCTCTGGCCACCGCTAAAACTGCACACTTCCTTGCTAGTCTTGGCGGGGATATAAAAGGGACAGCTGGGTTCCTCGTCCCTGTTTCTCCCAAACAGAAAGGCTTTTCAATCTCTATATTTTTACAACACCACGCAGCTGCTTCCCCCATATTTGTATTGCCACAGGCGCTATTAGACAACACAGCAGTAGCTACCCACTCAAGAGCCCGTCCCACCTGTACCTGCAAAGCACATGATGGCGTACGCGCGACCGCTAGGACAGACATTTAACCAGCTCAACCTCAACATGTACCGCCTCCCCGACGGACAGCGCGGCGCACTGAGGACCACCAGTCTGGCGCTTGCACAGGAGGCATCGCGCGAAGACAGCCACCACCACCTGTTTACGAGCGACAGCAGCTCGGGCAGCCACTACAACCCGTTCAAGGGCATCAAGCGCCTGTACTCCGGGTTCCGCAAGCGCAGGTCGTCGGCCCGCTCGCACTCGCCCGACGACGGCCGGCTGCGCATGTTCTACTCCACGCCACTCCACGCCAGCGACGCACCCGTTAGCTCGTCGCCTCCTACGGCACACCACAGCGTCTCGGAACAGACCCCGCGCCGCAACAGCGATGGCAAGTTGACAGAGCAGCCAAAAGACAGCTCGACATGCCCGTCGCCGCCAAAGTCGCCCAGCAGGACGCACAAGCGCGTGCGCTTTGCTCAGAGCGAGCCCAAGGTCGATGAGACTTACTCGCTGGAGGAGTACGACCGCCGGGTGGTTGACCCGTGGGAGTTCTTGACCAAGGAGAAGCGCCAGGAGATGCGCGAGGAGATGAACCACTACACCACCAACGAGATGCAGCTCAACAATGTCTACAATACCAACGACTCCATGTACTGCACCCTGTGCTGGCGTAAGCACTGCCACTGCCGTGCCCTCTCGAAGGATATTTGGAAGCGCGCAAAGTCGACTTCCATGGTTCGCGCCGGTGCATAACATCTCGGCACCATGAACATCAAAACACACCCCACTACACTCTCATCCCGCGACCAGTAGATAACACCTCATCTAGCTCCTTTGTACTTTTAGCAGCTCAAAAATTATCTTTCGCAAATACACTACTTTATTGTCACCCAGCGCTCTGGCTGTCTCCATTACACGGTGATTTTGGTGTCTGAGTGCGGGGGATTACTGCAATTTCTTGGCTGTCTTAGCCCCCAGCTCGATTTCGCTCCATCACACGCCTCCCCAGCCCTTTTATTGCCGCCTTGCTTACAGCGAGATGGAACGATGGAACGGGCTGGGTGGGAATTAGCACCGCGTGCCGCGAAGAAGACTTGGGGCTTGCAAGGCTACTTGTTTCTTGCATCGAGGCACTGGAGAAAGTCCGACTCGGTAACCTACACAATAGGTCGGTTTCGCAGTAGAGGCAGCCATTGTCAGCATTCGCGTCTCAGCAAGCCACACACAGAGGCAGGTCCCCAGCTAGTGAAATAACGGCCAACTCACCACGTCCGAATCAATGTCTCTTCGCAGCGCGCTCAATGCGGCTTCGCGGCACAGATTAGCCAGGTCGGCTCCTACACATCATCGCCAAAGGACACACGGATATTGTCAGTTGTTAGCTACATGGCCACCATGCCTACCACCAGCGCCTCGCCTGCACTGCTGCGGAGCCTCAAACAAAGCGGCCCTAAAGAGGAAGCGGGTGTCACCCACCACAGCCGTCTCCTCAGTCTCTTGTGCCCAAGAGTTGCAACCCAACGCAGCCCAACCGAGCCCAACGCTACCGCAGGAATAAAGCGGATTGTGGATAAGCGTGTAAATAAATGTCCCTGCTGCTTTTTGGGTTGGGGAGAGAGAAGGGGCCTCGAGGCGGATGACAAAAAACGTGTACACGGTGGCAAGAGGTGCGATCGTCGGCGCCTGGACGATTGCCGCCAACACCAGACAAACTTGGCCAAGGCAGCAGCCACCGCGCGGTGGCAGGGCTCTTGTGCCAGCAGCCATTCATCTGAAAAGGACTGCGGCGAGGGAGGGAATTCTGCACAAGAAACATTCAGAAGTATGCATATTATCCGGGCTTGGTCACCCGCCCCATGTGCCGCTTTGCATATATTCAGGAACTGCAACAGCAACAGCAGCAACAAAGCAGCACATGTTCACTCGCATGGCGTGTGCACACGCTGCCAGCAAATACTCACCAGTGTAACCGCCAGTGCGGCTCACAACATTGCCAATAGCCGCTGGGCCTATGTGTGCTGCTGCCGCTGGCATCCTGCTCACATATCCAGACAGTATTGCCTCGCGTTGCTATGGGGAATATGGAAAACGAACACATACTCTGAATGCATGTTGCAGGGTTAATAAAACTGGCAGGTCTGCAGTTGCTGTGCTGCTGGCTGTGGAAATCAACCACTCTTGCTCTCAGCCGCTATTAATAATAGGCTTTGCTGTTATTAATTGGTATTTGTCCGCACCACCACAGCCGCCACCAAGCGAAATGTCAGCAACTGGATGGTATCACGTTGCCGCGTCCCTTTCGGCCTTTGGGTGCAGCAGCAGATCCCTCTCGCCTTTTGCTTTGGCGCTCTTGAAACCTTGCAGATCAAACCTGCCAGAACCCGCAAATGGCGGCTCATCTCTGCCAAAGCACAAGCAGCACACACTTGGACGCATACAAAAAACAGCATTTCTTGGCAAGGATATGCAGCGAGAGGGTGTGTGCAGAAACAGGCGCGTGTGTTTGTTGCTGCTATGTGCGGTGAAACACCAGCAGCGGGGACAGACATCGCCCACAGTGCTTTTTGGATGGTCCTGCTCCCACTGTGGGGGAACGGAGAGTGCGTGTGGCTGGCGCTAAATCTGCCACCCGCCGCAGTCGAGCAGAGGTTCTGCAGAAGTTTCCAGCCAGAGCCCGCAGAGCGACTCATCCAAGCAGCGGCAGAGGTATTCGCAGGCAGGCGCCGGCGTGCCAAGAGAACCAGAGGAAAATCCGGAAAAGTTGCGAGCTTCGGCTCATCCGCACATCAGCGCCCTGGGAAGAGGAGGGATGCGGAAAGCAGTTTGTATTCGCTGTGCGGCCACGAATCACAAAGCGGCAGGAACAAATCCCCCATGCATGCACTGCAAATCCCTGAAGCGGCCCGGGGGTGTTGGGTTGCAAAATAAAACAAAGGACAATGTGCGGCTTGCGACAGGCGCACATGAAAGCAAGCTCTCAACCTACCTTTTTGTCAGGCACGCCCAGGCTAATGTGCACATCTAGGCGGCCGGGTCGCAGTAGCGCTGGATCAACGACATGCGGTCTGCTGCTCACTATATCTCACATTGCGAAAAATCAGCAGCAAGTGGGGAGCAGCGCTGTGAGTGTGCTTGCTGGGTCAGATTGGCTGGCTGCTTGCGCGCCGCGCTTGTCTGCAGTTGCCAGAAGAGCGGCGGAGCAGCTCGCTCCCAGACTTCCGCCCGCACAACGACCATGGTGTCTGCTTACCTGCAAGCACAAAAACGTCCGACGACTTTCCGGCATGTGCACTGAACCCGTCCATTTCTAAAGAGTCACAAACAGAGTGCACCGCATTGTGAAAATCACAGAGCAGCCAAGAGAGGGAGTTGCGTCATTCGCCGCACACTTGCTTAGTCTGGATGCAGAATCATTCTCATCACCGTGCAACAATATCAGAAACACTGTTACAGGTATATGAGCGAGCGTCATTGGAAGGATCCATGCAGCGCAATAGGTAGGAGGCTGGCTTTGAGCGAAGAGAAGCAAGGGGAAGTATGGAACTCTGCGGCGCCGTCATCTGCTCTCCATCTCCTTCGCATCTGGTGCTCTGTAGGCAAGGAGGGGCAGATGACCACGCTGAATGCAAACCTCCAAAGCGCACACAATGCGCTCCCCTCCATCCCAGTCGACATTTGCGCAGAAAGAGCGGGTTGCAAAATGCATTTTGTGAAAATCGATTGCCTGCCACACGCATTGGTGTCATGCAGGGGGATTGGATGGCAAGGCTGCATGTCACCAACAGCAGTGACGGTGTGCGGTGATCTTTTACTTACCAACCAGCAGACTTGTCACAATCCTGTCACTCGTATTCTCCGATGTCTGGCTAGTTCCGCGTCGGGGTGCCAGTGCATCAATCTACAGCAGCCAGGGAATCAGCGCAGGCATCAAGCGCACGAAATCAGGCTGCAGGCCACATACAAATCCCGCCTCCAGTCATGCTGGGCTCGAGCACTCTGGTTTCTGTAACTTACGTGGTCAAATAGGAGGATGCAGGGTGAGCTCTTGCGTGCCTGCGCAAACAGGTCTGCAACTGCCTTCTCTGACTCGCCAACAATCATCGATCGCATCTGTGAGGCGTCCACCCAAATTGTATTCACGGCCAGCTCGTTGGCCAGCGCACAGCAAAGCATTGACTTTCCCGTCCCAGGTGGCCCATGAATCAGGGCGCCACGCGGCGGATCCACACGCATCTCCTGGTACTTTTGAGAGTGCAAAAGCGGCTCGACCACCAGCGATTTGACGCGCTCAACGGTTTCGTCCATGCCAAATATGTCTGCAAACGACACCTGTGGGATCTTGGACTGGAACGAAGCCAGGTTGGACGGCCTGACTTCCTCTGTTATGCGCAGAAACTCATCCACGCCCGCTTCTCCCTTGTGCTCCATAAACGCACGCAGGCACACACTCTGCAAATCGGCTGCCGAGAACCCATGCGCCTTTTTCGCTATCGCAGCAATGTCGTCTGGCTTGGAGACCTTGGCAAACCTTTGAAGCATGATCTCCAAGACCTTGGCCCGTGCATCGGCATCAGATAGATGGACATCTACAACCGAATCCAGTCTTCCTAGCCGCAGGATCTCTGGTGGAATCGCAGACAGCCGGCTCGTTGTCCCCAGAACAAAAGCGTGAGTACTGTCCAGCAGATCCAGCAGCAGCGAGAGCATGCGTGCCTCCATAGTATCAGGCCGAGTCGATCCACTCAGCACATCGATCTCCTCCATAATAAGAATCCAGCCGCCGTCGTCGGACTCTGCATTGCCATCCGCTTTTGGCCTGGCAAAACACTCGAGAAGATGTGCCTCGCTTTTTCCTTGGTCTGCAAAAAACAGGTCTGGACAGTGCACAGTTCGGTGCGGCTTTCCCGAGCTCTGTGCAAACGCCCGTGCAAGTTTCGTCTTCCCGCATCCAGGGATCCCGCTCAGAATCACCCCTGATGGGGATGTGGCTGCGCACTGCTCTTCTCTCGAGTTGCCGGCTTGGTAGTCGGCGAACCTATCCACCAGCGTATCAATCGCGCTGTCAATTCCACCGGCTTTTCTCTTGATCGCGATCCGTAGTTCTGAGTAGTCCATGGGTGCAGGGCTAGTTCCTTGTTCCATGAATAGCGAAAAGAGCAAGCAATTGGGTTTGAGCATGCGGCTAAATCGTGCCACTTCGCAAAACCCTGCCCTACGGCCACACGTGCGTAGTTGCTGCTGAGCACCCAGCGGTACAATTGAGGGTAATTGCGCAGTCATGTGATGGAGAATGGCCACTCGGTGTCTCGCCACTCTTTGAAGGATGCCAAGAAAAGGCTTGGCAGTTGGCATCTTCCCTGCTTTAAATCGCTTTGCATAGCCGGTGCCCCTTGTTCGCATCGCTATTGCTTCTCGTGTCTCTCTTGTGTTATTCCAGCATACTCTTTCTTCCAGGTTTGCTGCATACTATTGTACCAGCCGGTGCCTGTCCGTTTCTTTTCTATATTTCGCAGTCACAGCAGCACCATGGGCGGAGGACCAATTGAAGCGACGCCGTCTCCGGACTTCTCGGACTATTGTATAGTCGGCGAGGTATCGAGCGTGCAGCTCCTCTACTCCAAGAGCAAGGTGTACGTCTACCGCTCAACAAGCAAGAAGGACAGGATTGCCGGGTTCATCTGCATCGTGCGCGGCCCTGACGATCAATACTACATCGCATGGACGCCCGAAGCCCTGCTGTCAGAGCAAGACAGGGAGTCGTATGTGCAGGTCGAGCTCTGCCCAAACTTCCTCGACGGAGGGGAGCAGCAAGGCGAAGACGGCAATCCCCAGCCTTCCTCTGATGCTGCGCACGTGTCGCTCAGCATGCTCTCGGACGACAGCAACGTCCTGATATCCACCGAGCCTCTAAGTCTTGCAAGCACAATGCTGTCTGTATCTAGCTACGCGTTCTGCAAGCCCGTTGGCGAAATAGCCTCGCTGCTTATCCACCCGCCATCGCTTACCCAGTGGTACGGCTCCGTCATCTTGAATATGGCTGATGGCAGCTCGCTTGCCCCCATGTGGTTCCACGACGACGAGAGCGCTAGCACGCTACTGGGAATGACTAGGCACTGGGGTGGCGACGAGCTGTTGGTGTGGATGTCCCACGTGGTGTCGATTGAACGGTCGCTGGAGGACCCGAACCGCTACGAGATCCACGGATCAAAGACACCGCACATTATTCTCAGCAAGCCAAGCACGCCCACAGAGTCAGCCGTGCTCTGTCCATCAGCGTCGCCAAGGCAATCGACTGGCTCGAGCGCTGATGCCAGAGAGGGGGCAGCCGCTACTACTAGTGCCGAGGCTAGCCAAAGTGGTGCTGCTGCTGCAGATGGGGGTAGCCCTCTCGGCGTCCTTGACTCGGCCGTCAACGGGAACATGGATCCGCTGATGCAGCAAGTCAAGGAGCTTCGCTGGGGGATACTCGAACGGTTCTCGCGAATCACTCGCACTGTTAAGGACGCTGCATCGTCGTTCATCGAGACGCCTGTGGGCCGCCAGGTGGCACCATACATTCCGCCGTCTCTGGGCGGCGGTGCCAGTTCGGCCAGCGCCTCGGGCAATCTTGTAAAAGAGTATGAGGGTGCGCGCATCTACCTGGCCAAATGGGCAGCACAGCATATCATCCAGCAGCAGCACGAGGATGGCGAGCGCGAATCTCAGCTGGCTTCTGGCACCGATGACGCAGAAGCTAGCGGCGCGAATAGCAGGAAAAGGCCAAGAGACCAAGGCACCTCCAGCATCTGGGAAGAGTGGGTTGCTGAAAACAGCAGCCTTGGCTCGTTCGAGGTCATCAGCACCAACAGGTCTGCAAACTTGCCGCAGCCAATCCGCACAAGGCCCGCGCTCTCGGCCGAGCAGTGGTTTTCCTACTTTGAACCGCCAAAGGGCACATCCAACGACGAGTTCAAGATCCTCGTCGACCCTAGCATCGTCCGCCGGGCGATATTTGCAGGCGGCGTGGAGGAAGACATGCGCCCAGTGGTGTGGAAGTACCTGCTGGGCATGCACCCCTGGGGGAGTACCGAGAAGGAGCGCGGCGCGATCGACAGGCGCAGTTCTGATGAGTACTGGGAGCTGAAGGACAGGTGGCTCAGTGACCGTGAGCTCAAGCAGACCAGCGACTTCATCGACCAGCACAGCAGGATTGAAAGGGATGTCTTGCGCACGGATCGCACACTGCCCCTATTCGCCACAGACTCGATGTATGGCGGGAATGACGAGACAAACCTGGCCGAAAACGGACTGCCTGGCTCCAGCGCTAGCCTCGAGCAGATGAAGGATATTCTGATGACCTACCACTTCTACGACCAAGCATCCCTAGGATATGTGCAGGGGATGTCCGATCTTCTGGCGCCAATATACTCGGTCTACCAGGACGAGCCCACTACGTTTTGGGCATTCGCATCGTTCATGCGTCGCATGCGACCCCACTTCCTCCGCGACCAGAGCGGCATGCAGGACGAGCTGAGCACCATGGCGCAGCTGGTCGAGATTGCCAACCCGCAGCTCCACCAGCACCTGGAGAAATGCGACGCCTCGAACATGTTCTGCTGCTACCGCTGGCTGCTCATCTGGTTCAAGCGTGAGTTCAGCTTCGAGAATATCCTGAGGCTGTGGGAGGTGCTGTGGACAGACTACCTGTCGGATCGGTTTGTGCTTTTTGTTGCCCTGGCTATCTTGCAGCGCCATGCAGATATCATCATGGATCACCTGGAGTCGCCTGAGGAGGTTCTGAAATACGTGCAAGATCTTAGCGAGTGCATCGACCTGAACGACACGCTGAAGGGTGCAGAGATGTGCTTCTACAAGGTTCGCCATCGCGTGAACATCGTGGAGAGCGCTAGAAAAGAGCGCGGTCTTGAGGTATTTGTCAAGGAGCCTCCTACTGACAGCGACGACAGCGGGGAGAGCGGAGACCAGAGCAGCAATGCCGCTGCCGCCGCTTTGCCAAACGCCGACACCGAGGTTCCGCTTATCTCCTTCGACTGGGAGGATCCAGAGAGTTCGAATGTAGACGAATCTGCTCCTATCCTGGACAACGAACCAAAGGGCAAGGAGGAGGAGGTGAGCGTAGAGGAGACTCCAGCAGGCATTCCATCTAGCGGCAGTGACAACGGCAGTGGCAGTAGCGGGCTTGCAGCACTCCCAGAGATCTCTGAGGCTGTTCACAACATCTTTGCTCATGGCTACAAGCAATAGGCCACATCGTGTTTCATACTCATGCCCTTTTTATATATACTTTAAACTTTGCTTGCCTCATTCAAACCGCTTCTTTGCATGTACCAAGAGCGTGCTCAGAATTGTCCAAAGAGCACAGGGGCTATGCGAGGTATCTGTAGATTGTCTGGTCGTTTTCGTCGCGCTCCATATATTCGCGCTCGATCAGCGAGTCGATTCTCTTCTTCAGCTCCACCGTGGAAGTGTTGAACCTCAGCTGGCCAAGGAGCTCAGTCATCAGCGACGTGTAGTCGATGGTCTTTCTGGCCTTCATGATGCGCACCAATGCTGCATCAACCTTGTACATGCGGTCGAGCTGAATGTGCTCCTCAGTCTCCTTGTTCTCCTTCTCGGCTTCCTTGAGCTGGATCTGGTTGACCTTGACACGCGCCTGCGGGGAGCTGAACTTGGAGTTGAATGTGAACCTATCTGCCGGTGCTACATTCCTTCCCTTGGGCTCCTTAGTCAAAATGCGGTATTTGCCACAAGCCAGCGACTGCAGCGTGCGCTGCAGCTCGGTGTCATCCAGCCCCGTGCTCTCCTGGATCTCAGTATAGACAAGCGAGTCGCGCTCGGAAAACAGACACAGCACCGTTCCCTGCACCAGCGAAAGGGAGAGATCCTTGGCACCCTCGTCAAAGCTGACTCTCAGCAGACAGGTGCCCAGACTGTGCTGCCACTGGAGGTTGCGGCCATGGTGGTTCTCGTTATAAAAGCTAGCGTACTGTGCCTGTGCCTGCTCGACCTCCCTGGGAACAACGAGGTCCATGGGCTCGTAAGTGGGCCAGAACGCCTGTGCAAGCACGTTGGCATGGAATCCAATTTGGCCTGCCTCCTGGGAGTACTTTGACTCTGCAAACTTGCCAGCCAAGTTCTCCGACGACTCCATGTCGCGGAACATGCCCTCGAGCTTGTTTGTGAACCCGGCACCGCACTCGAGCTTGAGCCTCTGCAGCATAGACCGCTCGGCGTCTGTGGAGGCGCTCTTACTGTGCAGCAGTCGTTTGGCCAGATCGCGCTTGTAAAACGCCTCAAACAAGTCCTTGCCTTGAATGAACCGGAAGAGCACGAGAATGCGGTCCAGCAGGTCATCCAGATCGTCGTTAACAGCCATCTTGCTGCCAGAGCGCATGCACTGGTCGACAAACTTGGCAATCAGCTGAGCCGGCTTGTTGCGCTTGGTGTTGATAAACTCTTCAAAAGACTCGCGCAGCGCGTGGGCGAGCGCCTCGTTGCTCTGAAACGCGTCCCTTAGCACGACATCGAGCCTCTGCTTGAGCGCCAGCAGCTCAGTAACCAAGGTGACGTCGAGATCTGGCGCCTGAACAAGAACCAGCCCAGTCTTTTTAATGTACGAAGACCAGTGGCTCTTCAGTGTGTCGATGCGGTTAACAGGCAACAGCAGCGAGTATAGGGTGGCCAGGTCGCCGACCATATTCCCGTCCACCATCACACCAAAGCTCGTTGATAGGAGCTTGTCAGTGTGCTTGTCGACGAGCTCGGATAGCGCAGTGGACAGCAGTGCGGCTTTGCTGTTGGCACTCAGGTAATGCGAAATCCGCTGGGTCTCCTCATCCAGACGCCGCTTCACATGCGCCAGGTACTGCGGTACGTTCATCTGTCCAGACGACTGACCCGCGCTGCTGGCCGTTATTGCGGCCAGGCTGCCAACAAGCCGCCTGCTCTCCCTCTGGTAATATTCGCGTGTGGATTCAATCAGGTTGGGCACAAAGTACTGCGAGTACAAGCTCAGCTCCATCAGCATGTTGACCAAGGTCAAGAGCATCGCGCGATCCACCTCTCTGCCGTCCCTCTCTCTCGTAATCTCGCCAACAATAAGCCTTGTAAGCCTCGACTTCATATCCGTGTCAACCAAGTACCTCCGAACAACACCCAGCCCCATTGCCCACAGCGACACCACGTTTGCTGTCTGCAGCACATATGTGCGGTCCAAGTACAGGAATATGCACTTTATCATGGACAGCTGCTGAGTATAGTTTGTCCAGAATCCTCGTGCAGCGTTCAGCACAGAGTCTTCGCCCGACACGTCCTGCTGGCTGTTGATTATGGAGAGCTGCTCGCGCGTGTATCGCTCGCATTCGCGCTGGAGCTCTGCGTAAATGTCGCTGCCGAAATTGTGCAAGCAAAGGCTCTCGCAGTCGCGGTACAGCTCCTCAAGCCCCTGTGCGGTCGGCTTCCCTTCCTGTATGGCACGCACTGCATTCTGGAGCCTTGCCAATGCGTCGGCTTTGAAGCTCGCTGGCAGCGCGGGTATGGATTTTAGGCCCTTTATGACAAGCTTCTTTTGGGGTCCGCCTGAGGGTGGCCCTGGTCTCTTTGTCGCCCACATTTCGTGCTTATGTCTTGAGTTTACCGGCAGGGTTTTGTGTGCAGGCGCCAAAAGCAGAGGCTGGGTAAATTGAAAACATGAATTTGTGCAGAAGCAAGAAAAAAAAGCGTGCTTGCGGAGTGGGGCCTGACGTGCCTCTTTGGTGCAGCAGGCGCAGGTCATTGCATCCAGCTAGCACGCACTGGGCCAAACAAAGCCCTGTCCTGCTTTCTCCGTGATCAAACCATTTCTTGATCCCGGCGCTCTTTTACGCACTTGGCTGATTGCTGCAGCAGCAAAGGAGCTGTTTCGTCATCCTTGCTCTAATTAAGGCGCATGCGGCCGCTGCTGTGGCTCGCGCTTATCGCCCCTATCTCAAGGCTTGGCGCATGAGGGCATTGCAACTTGGCTGCGCTTTGTGGTGCAATTTCGGCTGCTTACAAATATCTTTTGCTGCTCCCGTGTTCTGGCTAGATGCTGATACGGGCGTGGACAGCGGCATATCGCTGGTGTGCGTGGCCCATGCTATCCTATCTTGCAGCAGAATACATGGATATGGACATGGACATTGACATAAACATGGACACGAGCACGGTACAGGTTTGGCAAGGAGCACAGACTCTGGGCATTCACATGCATGGGCAGGCACGCTTCAGCTCGGCAGATCGCAGCTCCCGGAGATAGCGCCGCCCCGCCTGGTGTTTCTCCTGCTGGCACAGACACTGCGAATCTCCTTCGAGCACAATTTGCCACGTATCCCACGATACTTTTTTTTACCGCTCCCACGAAAAGGGCTTTGTGTAGCAAAAGCGGGTTGGGTTGATTTCACTGGTGCCGAAGGGCTGCCGAGAAGCGTGCATTTGTGGCAAATGAGGAGTAGCGCCGAGAGGGGCCAAGTTCCTTGTTGCTTCCCTTTGTGCTTCTTTCCACAGCCTTTTATAGCTGACCCCATTTCCCCACTTTGCAGCAAGACCAGGCTTTCTTTTCCATGCTTTCTCCGCGCTTGTTGGCCAAGCTTCCCTCCCGTCTTGCAACCAAGCACCCCCAGCCACACCGCCACTACGCTATCCCGCGCTCCACAGCCCAGCGGATAAACTCGACAGCAGCACAGTTCGGCAAGATGAACAGCGCACAGTACGTATTCTCCAAGCCCATGCTGGCAGTCTGGGCCGCATGCTGCATCACATTTGGCGTCTCCATCAGCCTATTTGGCGTCGATCAGGGGTGGCTCGGCTTCGTCGGCAAGAACAAGTCCCCGGAAGCAAAGAGCGATGTGAAATCGCACGGCTCTGAGGAAGAGGAAATGGATGCAGAGACGTACCAGGCGTTCACCGACACGCTCTTCGCCACGGACGCCGCCAAGCAGTGTCTTGCTGCGCCCGAGGAGTGGAAGCGGATCCCGTACTTCTGGTCAAAGAACAAGCAGCTGACCAAATCCTCATTTATCTCGGGCACCCTGCATGGGCCCGAGAAGGTCACAGTCGAGCCCCTGGTCTTCCTCAACCGCGATCGCAAGCAATTCGTTGTCATCGCCCATTTTGGCAACAAGCTGTGTGGCCATCCGGGCATCGTCCACGGCGGCGTCCAGGCAACCCTGTTTGACGAGATCACGGCACGCCCCGCTTTTTGGAACCTCCCGCGCAACGTTGCTTTGACTGCTACGCTGAAGGTCAACTACCGCCGGCCCGTGCATTCGGGTCAGGTGCTTGTGTTCAGAACTTGGCTTGACAAGCTGGATGGCCGCAAGGCGGTTGTTAAGGCACAGCTGGAGGATACCAAGGGCAATATCCTGAGCGATGCTGAGTCTCTGTACATCAGCCCGAGCGATGAGAAGCTGGTTGCGGATCGGTCAGACGTCGTCAAGGCTATCGAGAGCGTCTACCCCGGTGCATTCTAGACTGATGCACTCCATATTTCGTTACCTCACTGTCTCCTTCACTGTTTGATAATAGACAACAACTCAAATTGCACGCTCTGCCCCTAAATGCACAGTGCAGCGTAGCGCAACTTGTCTGGTTCGGCCGTATATGGGATAGCTGAGGAGTTGTTACTCAATGCAAACAGCAAAATAGGGGGAGGGTCTGAAAGTGTGTTGGGTGGATGCTACGCCGTGGCGTTCCACACGTTGTATGCCTGCGCTAGAGCAGCGATAGTGCCGCAGACACCCACGGCCACATCCGGGAAAGTGGACCCACGAATCGACCAGTGCAGGGTCAGCGGGAAGTAGCAGGCATTAATCAAAAGCTGAATCTTCCAGCTCTTTGTCTCCGCGTCCACCGCATCCAGCTCCTCCTGCATCTTTGCCGCGTCCATCTTGCCCTGGGTAAAGATCTTCTGCTTCCGGGCCTTAATAACACGGTGCTCCTCACCCAGGCGGACAAACTGCAGGGCGACCCAGGCAGCCCAGAATCTGCACGACCAGTATCCAGCATCGTCGACGAGCTTATCCGAGAACGGTGCGATCTTGTGGGCTCCGAGCCAGTATATGTGCTCCAGCGGGTAGTAGCAGACAAGGGTGAAGTTCATGATGCGGTCGAGCCACTGGAGAAGTTTTGTCTGCGCCGGGAACTGCTCGGCGTACCGGATGTACTGCGCCATGGGCACTAGGCCAGTGAGGCGGATCATGATGCGGTAGTCCGAAACGAGGTTGGAGAGCACGCGGACGCGCTCGGAGGCTGACTTGTGGCCGCGCTTGGCGTAGAGCCAGACAATGATCTTGGTGAAGTACTGGGTAACCTACAACGTGCTTGAATAAAAGCAATTGATGCGCATTGCCGCTGTGCATTGAGCGTTAGCAGAGCCCTCTTCTGGTGGCCTGGGCGACATGGCATGTGGGAGAGAGCTGGCACTTGCTGCGTCTTTCGCAAAAACAAATGGCCTGGCATGTGAAATAAAGGCAGACGGCTGCTTTGCTGGCCTGCACCTACCATCCAGAACTTGTCGTGTCCGCTGCCCGATGACAAGAAGCGAATAATGTGGTCCAGCGTAGGCGCGGGTCCCTTCAGCATGCGTCTGAGCGCCAATGCGAGGATGTGGTTCCCTCTGAGCGACCTTTCTGGGCTCTGCGTGCTCTCGTCCTTCTCAGCGACGGCAGGCGGCTGCTGCTTCTCCACCTCCGCCAAAGGCGCATTCTCGCTGTTAACCAGAACACCCGAGGCTTCGAGGGGGTTGTCTGCAGTGGTGGGCCCAGTATCGCTCATTGTCAAGTAAGGCTGGCGCTGTCGAGGTGCGGGGTGTTTGTTATAGAGGCGAAATGAGGGAGGAAGAAAAATACAGAAAAAGAAACAAGTTCGTGTGCAGCAGACAGCAGCAGAAAGAAAAGGGAGGCGTCAGCGGCCTATAAATGCTCCACTTTGCCGGCCCTGCGCTACCTATCTTGCGCCGGTGCTTGCTCACGGGCCCGCGGCGCATTTAAGCAGCCAGGCCAAAGCCGCACAGGCAGACTTGCGGGGAAATTGGAGGCGAGGAAAATCGCGTGTGCATTTCACGCTGGCGCTCGCTTGCACACACCGGGCTATTTTTCTCGTGCAGAGCCCCTCTTCTATCCGCGCCAAACTGATAAGCCCAAAGAAGATTGCACACCGAATGCACATCGATAATGCACTGTCATGTCCCACCTGGCGCCTCCAAGATGGGCGGCAGAAGCGGCATGCCTTGAAGATAAGATAAGAGAAATAAGACTGGGCCCCGGCCTATAGCCACTCGGGCGGGTCGACAGGAATACGGACCAGGTCAGTGTCAAAGAGCTCGATGAACTGCTCATTGAGGATGCGCACCTTGGGCCCTGCAAATCGGCGATACTCCTCGAAAATCGACGCCAGGTTCCAGCGCTGCAGCTTGCGCAGGCACCCAACAACGGTGCCCGTGCGGTGGCGGCCGATGTTGCACATAATCGCCATCGGGTGGTTCTTCTTGTCGAGGATCAGGTTGAATGCCTCTAGAATCATGTCTTCCGTGATAGGATCAGATGCATTGCCCCCCTCCAGCACGCCGAGGTGATGCAGCTCGATGTCTTGGTCGTCGACAAAGTTCATGACGTTCTGGTTGGGCTCCTCGGGTGCTAGCCAGACGATGCAGCGCAAGCCAAGCTTTTCCATAAACGGGAAGTTGAGCTCGTTCGGCTGCCCACACCGGTACAGGTCATTCTCCACGTATCCAAAGTTAACAGGCGGAATGTAGTGCTGATATGCCGTGCGCCCCATTTGAGTTGTATCTGCCTTGGAATGATGAGAAGAGATGCCGGATGGCACTGGCAGCGGTGTGGAATGGCGTGTCTGTTGATGCGGCTGTCCCAGCGGCCACGCATCGCTGCTGGCTAATACGGCTTGGCAGCGCACCATCTGATGTACGGGCAGGAGCACGTGAAGGCACGTGGTGCAAATGCCATGTCCCCCAACCAGGAGCCTGGGCATCCATGCTTATCAAGGGAGACATGTATGCTGCGGGCAATGGAGCCAAAACAGCCCCAGCTGCCACCCACATATTCCGCTCTGTTCTTTTTCTATTATACTGCCATCCAGATCATGAGCCTCCGCGAATGGGTTTCCGACGCCCTGATCGACGTCATCGGCCAGAGCACCAGCGACATCGTCGACTACGTCATACATCTGGGCAGCACCAGCACCAGCGAGCAGAGCCTGGTAGAATCCCTCGTTGCAGCAGATTTGCCGCGAGGGGAGTCGACATCAAAATTCGCAAAAGACCTTTACTTGCGTGTTCCAAAAGCCCATCGCACACAGCCGAGCTCCTCGGCGCAATCACAGAGAAAGCCAGCAACTAAGCAGAGTCGATCCGGGAACCATCAGCCAGCTCCAACAAGGGCATCGGCAGCCCTGTCCCTGGAAGAAGAGGACGACGGTGCGGCAAGTACGTCTACAGATGGCATACCCTCCCAAAGGCAAAGGCAAGGCCAGCGCACCAGCACATCGGACTCGCGCTCTCGTGCCAAAAGCGCCAGGAAGCGCACAACTGGCGAGAATGGGTGGAGCGGCGATGAAGAGGAGCGGCAGGCCCTTGAAGAGCGCATCAAGCGGGCAAAGGCAGGCATAGCAGACGGACACCATCAAGAAGACGAAGAGAGCTCCAACGAGGGAGATGTCGCTCTCGACTCGGATGAGCAGATGGATCAAGACACGCGCGAACGGGATGCGTTTGCTGAACGGCTGAAGCAGAGGGACAAGGACCACACAAAAAAGGTTGTCGAGGATCGCTCCTCTACCCACGACTCCGACCTCCAGCGGCGACGGGATCTTGCCAACGATCAAGATGCGCGCCGCGAGGCATTGCCCGAAATCCGCAACCGCGCACGGCAGGAGTACCTCAAGCTGCGCGAGGAGCAGCGGCTTGAGCTTTTGAGGCAAGAGATTGCTGACGAAGAGGCGCTGTTCAGCGGCGAGCAATTGACTGAGAAGGAAATTGCTGATTTGGAGTACAAGAAGGAGCTGCTTCGACTTGCTGATGAACGCAAAAACATCAGCGACGAGACCGAAGCCTACGCCATGCCCGAGGACTACATCTCGGAGAAAGGGAAGATCGACCGCAAAAAGAAACAAGAGGCCCTGTTCAAGCGGTATGAGGACCCAGATGCCAGGAGAGCCAGACAGGGCAGTGCACCGGCTTTGACTGAGCAAGAGCAGTGGGAGCGGCAGCAGATCCGCAAGAGCAAGGTGGATGTTGGGCCAAAGAACAAAGGTGCGTCGTCTGCTGTGCCGGGCGGCAAGGAGTACGATTATGTGCTTGACCTGGACAACATCGACTTTGTGCTTGAGGACACGATGAATGCCGAGAAGAAAGAAAACGAGCGCAAGCTGGCCATCGAGGCTGCTGAGCGGAAAAAGCGGACGATAAAGGAGATTCGTGACTCGCTGCCCATATACAAGTACCGCGAGGAGCTTTTGTCGGCCATTGAGCAGTTCCAGATCCTCATCATTGTTGGTGAAACCGGGTCGGGAAAGACCACGCAGATCACGCAGTATCTGAGAGAGGCGGGCTATACAAAAGGCGGCAAGCGCATTGGATGCACACAGCCGAGACGCGTCGCTGCGATGAGCGTCGCCGCACGCGTTGCGGAAGAGGTCGGCACCAAGCTTGGCCACGATGTTGGCTATGCCATCCGATTCGAGGACTGCACATCCGACAAGACCGAGATCGTGTACATGACCGATGGCCTGCTGTTCCGCGAATTCATGACCGAGCCGGATCTTGGCGGCTATTCGGTGATCATGATTGACGAGAGCCACGAGCGCACGCTGCATACGGACATTCTGTTTGCGCTGGTCAAGGACATTGCGCGATTCAGACCGGACCTCAAACTCCTCATCTCCAGTGCTACCATGGATGCGCAAAAGTTTTCAGAGTACTTTGACGACGCGCCGATATTCAAGATCCCCGGTCGCCCGTTCCCGGTCGAAATCTACAACACAAAGGCGCCAGAGGCTAACTACCTCCAGGCATGCGTGACCACTGTGCTGCAGATCCATGCCTCGCAGCCTAGGGGCGACATCTTGGTCTTTCTCACCGGGCAAGACGAGATCGAGCAGGCTCAAGAGAGCCTGTCGCAGTCGATGCGAGCGCTGGGCAGCAAGCTCAAAGAGCTGATTATCTGCCCAATCTATGCCAACCTCCCCTCGGAGCTCCAAGCCCGGATCTTCGAGCCCACGCCCGAGGGTGCGCGCAAGGTCGTGCTAGCAACGAACATTGCTGAGACATCGATCACGATTGACGGCGTCGTTTATGTCATTGACCCTGGGTTTGTCAAGCAGAACTCGTATAATCCGCGCACGGGCATGGAGTCTCTGCAGGTTGTTCCCTGCTCCCGCGCTTCTGCCAGCCAGCGTGCAGGGCGTGCTGGCCGCGTGGGTCCCGGCAAGTGCTTCAGGATGTACACGCAGCATGCATACCTCAGCGAGCTCGAGGACAACACGCCGCCGGAGATCCTTCGCACCAATCTGTCCAGCGTTGTGCTCATGCTCAAGTGCATTGGAATCCACAACCTCATCGACTTTGACTTTATGGACCCACCCAGCCCAGCAGCCCTCCAGCACAGCCTCGAGCACCTCTACGCTCTGGGGGCGCTGAACGACAGAGGCGACCTCACCAAGCTGGGCCGCAGGATGGCTGAGTTCCCCATGGACCCGATGATGGCCAAGGCGCTGATTGCCTCCGAAAAGTACCACTGCTCAGAGGAGCTTGCTTCGATATGCGCGATGCTGTCGGTGTCCTCTGCCGTATTCTACAGACCCAAGGATAAGAAGGAGCAGGCGGACCGCGCGCACACCAGCTTTGTGCGTCCTGGAGGCGACCACATCGTGCTGCTGACCATCTGGGAGCAGTGGGTGGAGACTGGATACTCGATGCAGTGGTGCTACGAGAACTTTATCCAGTACAGATCGATGTGCCGAGCGCGCGACCTGCGCGACCAGATTGTCGGGCTGATGGAGCGGGTAGAGATCATACCCGAGTCAAATCCCAGCCCAACCGATACTGAGCCCATTCGCAAGGCCATCACTGCTGGGTTCTTCTACAACAGCGCAAGGCTTCAGAAGTCCGGCGACAGCTATGCGACGATCAAGCGCCGCCAAACCGTTCACATCCACCCAAGCAGCTCGCTGTATGAGGAGAGACCCAAGCTTGTTCTGTACTTTGAGCTTGTGCTTACTTCGCGCGAGTTTATGCGCCAGGTGATTGAGATCGATGCAAAGTGGCTGCTAGAAGTGGCTCCGCACTACTACAGGAAGGGCGAGGTCGAGGACGATGTCAAGCGCAAAATGCCCAAGCCGATCAAGGCATGAGCACTATGTGGCTCGGTTCCTGATCGCTTTACTGGCAGACTGCTCCATTTTGCTCGCGCTGTTTGTTGCGCGGCGGCCGCCTTTCTTGCCTCTTTCAGGCTTATCTCTTTTTTCTTTCTTTCTTTCCTAGCTTGTGCACACCAAGGCAGCACATGCGCGCGAGCGCTCTGGCACACGCACTTCCTTCCTCAGTCCTTTCTCGCTCACCGCACCCCCCAGCATATTGCGCCAGAAAACCCGAATGCTTAAATTGAGATTCGCTTCTGCCCAGCACCCAGCTGTGGCGGCGCTTCGGCAGCGCCGTTCAGCACTTTGCGCTGGCATAGTGAATTCGCACAGGACAGTGTCAACGCTGCTGCTAGATAGGCGAGTGCGCCTGTGGGATGAAGAGAAGGAGCGACAGACAAAGCTCGCTGCTGATGGCAGCAGCACAGGCGGCGTGCAGGACCGCCAACTATCGCTATCTTTGCTTGGCTCTAGCCGAAGCGCGATCTCTGGCCGCAGTACGCCTCTCGATCTGGCCAAAAAGTACGACCAGAGCAACGCCAAAAAGTACATCGCCGCGCTTGTCAACGACACCGTTGTCTGGGACATGCAGCGGCCGCTACCAGACACAGCCGCCAGCCTGAGGTTCGTTAGATTCGACAGTAACGACGCCGTGTCGAAAGAGGTGTTTTGGCATTCATCGGCGCATGTGATGGGTGCGGCGCTGGAGAAGATCTATGGCGACGATATGCTGCTGTGTGACGGCCCGCCACTGTCTGAGGGCGGATTCTTCTACGAGTTCTTGCTGCTCAACTCTGAGCGATGCCAAACCAACAGGCTGGATAGAGAGAGGTCGTTTAAGGAGCGGATCACCCAGATGTGTGGACATGGAGCTCCCATGGACGCTCTCCGGTTTCTGACCAGTGCTGATTTGGAAGCGGTGCACAAGATGGTGGCCAAGATTGTTGGCCAAAAGCACATGTTTGAGCGGCTGGAGGTTGACTATGACTTTGCGTGCGATCTGTTCTTGGACAACCCCTTCAAGCTGCACTTCCTGGATCGTGCGCGCAAAAATGCTCGGCAGCACTGTGGTAGTCCTGCCGAGGACAAGGTCAGTCTGTACAGGTGCGGCAGCATGATCGACCTGTGCCGCGGGCCGCATGTAGTGCATACGTCGCAGCTCCAGGCATTTATGGTGAACCGTGTCTCGTCGGCGCATTGGATCGGCCACCTGGATGCAGGCGAGGGCGAAGAGCCCGGGGTGCCCCGGCAAAAGTCACCTGTCCTTAATCGCGTGTATGGCATCTCGTTCCCTACTCAGGCCATGCTGAAGGACCATCAGCAGCGCCTGGACGAGGCTGCGAGGAGAGACCACCGGGCAATCGGCAAGGAGCAGAAGCTGTTTATGATGCACCCGTGGGCACCCGGATCGGGATTCATCTTGCCGCACGGCGTGCGCATGGTCAACACCATCATGGCTGCGATCCGGCGAAAGTACGCCAAGTATGGCTTTGACGAAGTGAGCACTCCGCTCATGTACAACCGCAAGCTGTGGGAGACAAGCGGGCACTGGGAGAACTACCGCGATGACATGTTTACGATCTCGGCAGGAGACTTCCATAAAGCCACACACGGCAAGGGCTGCTGCGACCACCACTCGCAAGACTCGGCGGCACAGACATCGGATGAGCCGGAATTTGGGCTGAAGCCAATGAACTGCCCTGGCCACTGCTTGATCTTTGCCAGCGACCAAAGATCGTACAAGGACCTGCCGATACGCTACGCGGACTTCAGCCCGCTGCACCGCAACGAGGTCGCCGGCGCACTCTCGGGGCTGACGCGTGTGCGCAAGTTCCACCAGGACGACGGCCATATATTCTGTGCACACGAGCAGGTTGCACATGAGATTGAGAGCTGCCTGCAGTTCATCAGCGACATGTACGGCATATTTGGATTCTCCTCGTACGAGTTTGCTCTCTCAACAAGGCCAGAAAACTACATTGGCGAAGCCAGCGAGTGGGATGCGGCCGAGGCTTCGCTGAGAGATGCCTTGAACAGAACCGGGAAGCCATGGTCGCTGAACGAGGGCGACGGCGCATTCTACGGACCCAAGATCGACGTTCGCGTTCAGGATGCGCTTGGCCGCAAGCACCAGACTGCTACGATCCAGCTCGATTTCCAGCTCCCCCATCGGTTCCAGCTCAAGTACACTGGAGCCGATGGACAGTCGCATCGCCCTGTCATGATCCACCGCGCTGTCCTGGGCAGCATGGAGCGCATGCTGGCCATCCTGATCGAGCACTGGGGTGGCAAGTGGCCGTTCTGGATCAACCCAAGGCAGGCCATCGTCATCCCAACATCGACATCAGAGTCCGCCAAGGAAATTGTCGAGTATGCCCAGCAGGTGCGCGACACGCTGGCTGGCGACAAGAACCCCGAGTCGGTCGATAGCCACAGGTTCTTTGTCGATGTCGATGTGTCTGGAAACACGCTCAACCGCGCAGTCAGAGAGGCGCAGCTGGCGCAGTACAGCTATATCCTTGTTGTCGGCGAAAAGGAGGTTCAGAGCGGCACTGTGGATGTCCGTCAGCGCAAGGGCGGGCGTGTTGGGGCAAAATCGGTTGCCGACGTTCGCAAGATGTTCCAGGACCTTGTAGAATCCCACCAGTAGATACTGCTGCGCACAGGCGCCAGGCGCTGCAGCAGGCGGCAGGGGCGTCTATGTGTATTCCTTTTCTCTATGTATCTAAACATGTGTGAAATCGAGGAGAGCTGGAGATGCTCTATACAAGAGGCCTACATGCGGTGGAGCAAATAGTCCATGAGCACAGAAACGACGCTGACACTGAGGCTGTTCCCCAAAAGACGGTATCCTTGCTTGATGCTTGTGTTCTTTGGGAGCGTGAACGACGCGGGGAACCCCATCAGATTGGCCACTTCTCTAGGCGTAAAGTAGCGGGTGTTGCCAGCAGTCATTGCGTCCTGGCCAACGACGCCCTCGAGCTGCAAGATCGACCCAGTTCCCTCGGCATAGTGCTTGTATCCCTTGGTAAAGCAGCATGTTCTGCGGTCCCCAGGAGTTACGACATCGTGCACATACCCGTGCTTCTCTAGCAGCTTTTCGCTCAGCCTATACGGCGCAGCCTCCTCGTCCGTCAGATCCTCCATAAACTCCCTCACCTGGCGCACCTCGTCGTGGTGCCAAACACCTTTTTCGAAATCCACATGCCCGTCAGGCTCGGCTGTAGGCGGGATAAGGCTGACGCCGGGTACTGCGTGGCGGAACTGGGGTGGGAACTCGGCGTCGTCAGCGCAGTTCTGAGGCGCTGTGTCGAGTTTAGCAAGCAGGTAGTAGCGGGTTCTCGAGTTTGGGTAGCAGAGCTGGAGCGGGTTCAGCAGGTACTCCTCAAACCGATATCCAACGCGCGTCAGCTGGCGGAGGAGAATGGCACGGGTATCGGACTTTTCGAACCCTGCAACGTTCTCCATGAGCAAGTACGTGGGCTTGCGCTGCAGCTTTGCAAGCAGGTCGATGATGAAGAGAAAGCTCTTCGCGCGCGGGTCCTCCGATCCCTTCTGCAGCCCTTGGCGCGTGTAGGGCTGGCACGGCGGAGACATGGTCCACAGCTCTGATCTTAGGGCCTCAAAGAGCGACATGGGCAGGGACTCGATGCTCCGCTGCATCACAGAGACCTCGGGAAAGTTGTGCCTGTACACGTCGTTGGCAACCGTGTTGATATCGAACGCGCGCGCCACCTCGCAATCGATGCCGGCCTCCTTGAGCGCAAAGTGCATGCCGCCGATGCCGCTGTAAAACTCGGCGACTCGTACAACCATTTGATGACGAAGGCCAGGCCGAGGGCGTGTGTATGTACAAGGAGGGCGTCGGGCTTGGAACGCAAATGCAGCAAGAGGAGAGCGGAAGAAGGCCTGCTATGCAGAGAGAAGGGTGCGTCAATATTAACAGGGGATTAAACACCGAAGAAGGACGAGAAAAAGAAAACTTTTCCTAAAGCAGCCAGAGCGCCCTTTTACCCAATGACCGATGCCTTCCTCAGCGCGTACGCCTTGCCCTGGTGCCAGCTGGAAATGGCGCCCCCAGCCTGCTGGCACAGCGCCAGCATCTGGGACTCGGTCTTGTCGAGGGAGTGGACGAAATCCAGCCCCTCCACGTTCTGGCCCTGCTGCGAGACCCGGGCAATCATCTGGACGCGCTCCATATACATGTTGCGCAGGACGTGTGGGATCTCTGGGACCATGTCGCCCAGCTGCAAGCCAAACTTGTAGTAGTACTGGCAGATTGCGCGCAGCTGCATGCTCACAGGCGATGCCGCGTACATCCTGGTCGCCCGCTTTGAGAACACTGGCGGTGCCTCCATGTCCACGTAGTCCTCCTCGTTCATCCGGTCTGCCATCCAGTACGGCAGCGCCCACCTGACATTCCGATGCACCTTGCTTGTCCCGCTGCCAGCTGAGCCTAGTCCGTCCAGGTCCACGCGCAGAACACAAGGCACGCGCTCCTGTCCCGACAGAATATCGTCTATGTCATAGTAGCTTCGTCTGGCCATTGAACCGTGTTGTCCACCGCTGGCAAAGATAGCACAAATATCAGCAACAGAGCAGGCTGGAAGCGCAGGGCAAGAGAAGGGAAAGAGAGAAAGCAGGAAAGATGGGATGCAAAACAGGCTGCACAAAGATAAACCGCGCGCAGAACGCGCAAGGCTCCACAACGCAAAACGCGCGGGGCAGCAGCTTCACGGCTCAGCACTCCAGAGCAATAAAACGGATGTTGAATGGTGTATTTTCTAAAGCAGAAAAAGCGAGACTAAGTCAGAAATTCACCGGATTGCCGGCATTTAGAGCTTCTCAGCCTTGACACCATCCTTGAAGAAGGTGAAGTAGGGGGTGATGCCGTCCTCACGGTAGTTGAGGAGAGCGACCATACCGTCGGGGTCCATGGACTCGCCAACGTAGAACTCGTAGTCGCCAATGTTCTTGACGATCTTCTTGACGAGATCCTGGGCCTCCTTCTGGAAAGCCTCAACGCGCTCGGGGTTGGTCTCCTTGAGCTTGGCTGCGAGCTCCTTGAGGTAGCCCTTGATGTAGGTCATGTACGACTTCTTGTCGAAGCTGGTCTGGGAGAGGCGGAACGAGTAGATGACGTTGTTGACAGTCTCAACACCGTCCTCGAGCTCCTCGGCAGCCTCCTCGGCAGAGGCGTTGGCACCAATGTCGATATCGCCACCAGCTCCGACCTGGATCATAGCGCAGTCGACCTCGTAGGCGCCACCCGACTCCGTAAGGGGGTAAGCATCCGAGAAAAGCTCGTCACCTATTCATCAAAAACAAGGCAGGGGTGTTAGTGCGCGTGTATGCTTCAACTTGGCGGCCAGCTTTGTGCTGTGGTGCTTCGGAGGCAATGCCGGCAGCGTGGATTCAAGAAAAGCGCTGCGCGCTGCGACTGCCTTGGAATCCATTCAAGCACGGGCGGGGCGATTTGCACAGATGGTGGGGCGTGTGTTGACAGTTACCAGTGAGGATATCCTTGAAAAGCAGCATTTCCGAAAATTATAGCGCTATGAAAAACAGCAAAGTAGGGCAAGAAAGGTAAGGCAAGCTGTCTCGCCCCCTCGTCTGCCCCCTCAGCCCTAGTAGCAGCAGGCGCCAAACGCCGCTGCCAGCTCCAGGCGCTGCCTAACCCCAGCCGCCGCTCCTGCAACCAACAGGAAAACGGTAAAAATTTTCCAGATCAGCTCCCGGTGATTGCGCAAATCAGAGACCACAGTCCAAGCCACGTGTCTGCATGGTGTGGCGGTCGGGGCTTACATTTTCAAGCCCAGTAAACAACCGCTGCCAGAGCGGCACTGCCATGTGTTTAGAAGCTGGGGAACGGGCGGTATGGCGACGACGACCTGTCGCTGCCGGAGCTGATCCTGCTGAATGGCGACAGGCCATCGTGTTTGTGCTCAGACGCCGCCTGCTGCCGAACCAGCTCCTGCAGCCGAGACATCACCACCTCCAGCTTCTGTCTGCGCTCCAGGAGCAAGAGCTGCTTGCCAACCCGCGGGTTCTGGCTGGCAAACTCGCGCGTCTGCTGCAGAGTCTTTCCATAGTACAGGTTCGAGTCGAGCTCGCGGGGGAACTGGAAGAAGAAGTCGTGCAGCAGCTCAAAGTTGATGAACAGGACCGCGTTATAAGCCAGCTTCTCCGCAACAACATCGAGGAAGATCTCTGGACAGAACCGCTTGTTGTCGGCCGATGCACAGGCGGTGCTGGAGAGCGCCTTTCGCCTCAGATGCAAGATGGCAAGCCTGTCCTGGATCAGCAGCGTCTGCTGTGCGCGCCTGACAAGTTTCGGGCTGAACTGCGCATACCCAAACTCATCCGCGTCTCCATTTGCGCCGTCCGGGCTCTCAGTAGCAGACGTCAACGGTGCATCCGCATCGGCTGCTGGAGAGTCGCCAGATGCATTCGTCGGTGCGCCATGCTCGGCATTCCTTCTGGCAGCCTCCACCTGGATAGACACCGGGTCCAGACCGCTCTTTTCAGCAGACTTGACAAACTGCATGGCCTGCTGCAGCTGCCGCTTGGGCGTTGTTGAGCGAATCTTGACCAGAGACTGGCGGCAAAGTCGGATTTCGTTATCAATCAGCGTTGCAGCCCGCTTCTGCGCCTTCCTCCACTCGTGAGGCTCCACCTCAACCTCGTACTTGAACGGCTTGATGGTGTTCTCGACCTGGTCGACTGTGGCGTGGTACTTGTTGCGCAGGATCTCATGGCTAAAGTTCAGCACTGCGCTGCGTGTCTCCGGGTGGTGGACAAACGGCTCTGTGTCCACCATTGAAGCGACATTGTCCATGAGCAAATCAGCGACCATCTGAGTCGTCCACCGCCCAACACCGCTCTTGGTCAGCAGTGCCGATGCGCGGTCGAGCTGGTGGTCCCAATACGCGTCATCCTCCTCGCTCCACTCGGCAGATGCTGCACGCCCGTCCTTGGCTTTTGGCCCCCCGCTAGAGTCCCTGCCAGCATCTACTCGCCGGGTCAGCTTGGGCCCCTTTTGCTCCTTTACCGTGTCGGCAACCAAAAGCTCAGTGATCACGCCAGCGGTGGCTGTAGCTGCCTGCGACACCTTGGTTCTTACGTCCGACCACCATCCAGCAGCACGCGATCTGGTGACATGGCTGCTCAGCTCGTTGACTTCAGGGTCGCTCCAGTACAGCTCGGCACAGACATCCATCACGCGGCTTTCCAGCCACCGCTGGACCTCGGTGCGCAGCTGGGGCTTGCCGAACTGCTGCTGGAACGCCTTGAACCTTTGCTTCAGCGTGTCCAGGCTCTCCGCCATATAGGACTCTGGGCTCACCCTTTCGTCGTTGTACTGCACCTTGATCTGGTACCTTGTCTCCTCCAGCTCGCTGCGCACAGCATCAACAAGCGTCGACAGGTTCCGCCGCATGCTGTCCTCCAGCACGCGCACAAGCTTGCGCCGCAGCGTGCCCACGCCCACCTGCACGCCAGGCTGATGGAACTCCTGGTACCGCTTAAAGTACTGCGCTTCGGAAAGCAGGATCTCATGTGACGTCTTCCCCGCCTTCTCCCGCACCGGCTTGCACACAACGCCAATGTATCCCAGGTGCAGCGGATACTCGTTCTGCGTCAGCATGTGCACAGCAGCCTCGGGCTCCGCCATATCCACCTTGGTTATCACGCCGATCGTGCGCATGCCGAGGGGGTCGTTGCGACGGCTGGCCTTGAGGGCTTCCGAGTTGGCCAGGTCGACGTCGGCGGCACACACGGCCAATATAATATTGGGCTGCTTCAAATACCCTTCGCACAGATCGCGGATTTTTTGGCGCAGAATCGGCGGCTGCTTGCGGTTGACCACCTGGATGTACCCAGGCAAGTCAACCAGACGCAGATCAGGGACATGCGGCGAGTAGATGCGCAGCTCAACGGGCTTGTCAGACACGCACTCAGACTCGGGCACCGACATGTTCAGGTCGTATAGCGTGCGCTGGATCTGCCGGAAGTCCCTGATTCTGTCGAGGCCCAGCTGCGGGAACTCGCCATACTCCTCGTCCGAATCGGGTGTGTTGATAAGCGTCAGCTCGATCGGCCGGCGGGTGACCATGTTGTTCCCCTTGGGCAAAAACTCTTGGCCAACAATCGACTCGAGCACCGAGCTCTTGCCCGAGCTCTGCGACCCAATGACAACAATGCTCGGAAGCTCCAGAGCACTAGAGCGCCGGCCACTCTCGTCGATATCGCCACTGCTGCTGCTTTGGTCAACGGTTTTCAGAATAGTTTGTATCTCGAGCAGCTTCTTTGTCAGCTCCATCAGTGCGTTCTCGCCATTGTTGCCGCCATCGCGGCTGCTTGTCCGTCCAGTGCTTGCTGGCCGTGTGGGGGCCACTGGCACGTCAATGTCCTCGCCATCTTCCGAGTCTAGCTCGGGGCTGGTGTAGTAGTCGCCCTTTGGCGGTGGCACGCCATTTCCGCCGGATAGCGGATCAGTGCTGCCGCCATCGCCGCCACTCGACGACCCGAGGCCACTCCCCCAGCCTCCGCGGGGCGCAGCAGCCTTGTCAACCGAGCCACCACCGATCGCGTCCTTATCTGCCTCGTCGCTGTCGGAGTCCGCACTGCTACTGCGGAGCCATTCGGACTCGCGCATGTTCTCTAGCCACCCGCGCATGGTTTCTAAGCTGCCCGTCACCCATCCAGGCGCGTTCATCTGGCTCAGTTTGTACTCGATATAAGTCAGCGAGGCGATGGCCGACGTGAGGATCATCACAGGCAGCCGGAGACCCGCCTTCAGGGCATGCAGGATCCCACTGAGCATGGACATGAGCACCCTGCCGCTTGCCAGCCTCCTCAACGGCCCGCTGGGAATGTAGTAGCGCATCGTAGCCGCAGCGATAAACCGCCTGCCAGCAAAGCCGCCCAGCGGCGGTCTGGCGGTGCCTGAAAACAGCGAGCTCGACATGGCTCCTCTCTTGGCAAACACCCTGTATCCAGCGCGCTGTAGAGTGGACATGGGAGAGACAGAAGACGAGAGCGGGCTGATACCTATTAGCCTCTTCTGTGGGGTATACGACTGTCCATTGAGACGAGCACCACAAGCCAGACGTGGCATGCTAGTCGGTGTGGTGAAAGAGCCAAGCGAAGATACCGTTCGGTATGCTGCTGGCGGGATTGCGTGGTTGACATGTGCGCCTGGCAAGGGCCGTGACGTTGCTGGCGCACTCCTGCCCCAAATCGGCGCTTTGCCATTCAGCTCCAGCAAGAGCCTTCTCGCTCCCGCAACCTGCATTTGGCCAACTGTAAATAGCGAGTACGAAGAAACAAAAAGAAGCAAGTATGCAGCGCGGTGCTTTTTAGCTCGAGACAAATGGAAAATACGTGCTGTTTGAATGTGTGCGTAGAGAGGGGAAGTATTGTTGGCAGCAGTAGGCGAAAAAGAGCCAAGAAGGCGAAATACACACAAGGAGAGCGGGCTTGGCCACGATCCAGGCTAATCACACGGCCTATTCCATGCCTCGCAACAGTGGCTTTTCCTGGCATCAGTGATGAGGATAAGCAGCAGTCCGCAACATCTGCACCAGCTTGCCCTGCACATGGAGGTTGCCTGCTGATGCGGCGGCTTAGAGCAGTTGTAGTAAATATATGGAAAGGGTGAAAGAGCGAAGAAACAGCAAAAGTTATAGGCAGAGAAAAGCAAGCATCTACTCCTTTGGCGGCGTGTGCTGTCTACTTGAGCTTGGCGAAGATCTGGGGGACAGCCTACATATGGAGAATTGTACGCATTGCAAACACAAGCGATATAGCCATTAGCAAACGCAAAGCGCACTCAGGCCATCGCGCCTGATCCAGCAACGCTAGCAGCAACGCTAGCCAGAACAGCGTCTACTTACGCATTGGTCGACGCAGTGCATGAAGTGAAGGAGCTCCTCGGCGCAGCTCTCGCTGGAGCCCTCCTCAACCCGGGCAGCGCAAACCTCAAGGTGGTGCTTGAGGGCCTTGCAGGCATGGGTCTCACCGCAAGCTACAAGGAAAGGCACAGGTCAAGTAGACAGGATGGAGTGCTTGCGTGTGCTGTTAGTTTGGGGCAGAATCCAACAAATCTGAAGCGCAAATTTATGTAATAATGTGGCTGCCTGTCGTCGCGATTCAAGTGAATTGACACGCAACAGCCGCATCTCCTGATAGGCGTCCTTGACCACAAGCAAGTACTTACCCTCCTTGATAGCGGGGGCGTGATCCTCAGCCTCCTCCTCCTCCTCCTCCTCCTCCTCTTCCTCTTCCTCCTCGGCTTCTACCTCCTCCTCGGCCTCTTCCTCGACGGGGTCCTCAGCGACAACCTCAGCAGGGTCCTCGGCAACGGCCTCAGCGTCCGCAGCGGCAGGAGCCTCAATGGCAGCAGGGGTCTCGGCCTCCTCGGCGTAGACGGGGGTAACGTAGCTGAAAGGGTTGATAAGGTCGAAAATGCTCATTGTATGTAGAGAGGAGTGGCGCGTCGTGGTTTAAAACAAGCGGAACAAAGTACACCCTAGACGTGCAAGAAAGAGAAAATTTGAATTGGAACAGGCGGAAAAGAGAACGGAAAAAGTAATTCAGCCCGAATCCCTCGCCATCGAATTGCAGGCTGGTCTTTGGTGTGCGATAAGGCTTGCATGTGGAAGGGCGCCAAAGATCATCAGCATCCTTGATCTCCGCTAATCAAGCGTTTGCAATCTCCAATCCAGCAGAAGCGCGCTCCCCATGGCTTCTGGCGCGCCCCACCTCTGCTGGATACTTCATAGGCGGTCTAGCGTAGCGCGAGCAGTGGCAAGGATGCTGCGGTATATGTAGGAAGAAGAGACAAAACCAGCATGAGACAATAGGTTAAGGAAAGAAGAAAACAACAGTCTAGATGATGAGTGCTCTGAGGACATCGCTGAGGGCAACTACGCCCACAGGCCTTATATCGTCGTCGACAACAATCAAGCGCTGCACCTGGGTCTTGCGGATAGTGTCGAGCACCGAGTACAGCGTGTCGTTCTGCTTGCATGTATGGACACCCGGGTAGTCGTCGGGCCTCAAAGCCAGTGCCTCGGATACCGGGGTGTCGAGCTCATCAAGCATGCCCTCGCGTGCCAGGAGGATGATGTCTGACTCGGCAAACACATTGAGCACGACGCCGTTCTCGTCGAGGATTGGCACGACTGAAATGTTGTTGTCGACAAACATGCGGATAATATCGATCACAGGCACGTCCATGGTGGACGTGATGAGGTCGCCATACGTGCCAATATCAAGGTCGTAGAGCGAGTGCTGCTTTAACCGCTTCTTATCGTCGATGTTGGCGGCCATAAAGTTGAGGATTCTGTAGATCGACAGCATCGACACGATGACGTCGCCGCCAGTATCCGTGTCCTCATCGACCAGAGCCAGCGCCGAGTAGTCGGTGGCAAGAAGGCGCCGGGAGACCTCGTATATCGTGTCGAGCGGGTTGGCGCACAGGGTGTTGGTTTGCCGTGACTTGAACCGCAAGAGCAGCTCCTTGTAGTTTTCCAGCTGTGTCTGCCCAAGATCCTCGATCGCCTCGGTGTACGAGAAGTTAGTGTAGTAGTACTGGATCAAGTTGACCAGGTCGGTTGTTGTCAGCATGCCGGCATAGCAGTTCTCTGTAGAGTCGTACATTGGAGCAGACTCAACGCCTACACAAGCGCGTGTTGTCGAACAAACCAGTAGTTTGTCATGTGAAGTAGTCACACCCACAAACACCCAAGCAGCGTGAAGGCATGCACGTGTGGTTAGCATCGGGGTAAGGGATACGTGTGCGCTTCATGCGGCGCATAATGACATGCCTAGAGCCCCAGTTTTTGTCCGTGAGCATAGCGGATTTCTCCTTGGACTGGAGCGCTTGCTCTCCGCCACACCTGCGCAAGGGCAGCACAGCCGCCGTTTCTCACAGAGGGTAGCCCTGCTGCAATTCGTGTCTTTGGCTTACCATTCTGCACCAGCGCGGAGAGCGCCTTAGTCACTAGCAGCTTTGTGTCGAGAATGATAAGACGGAAGCTGACCGGTATCATGTCGTAGGCCGAGTGCTGTTTAAGGAAGAAGCTCGCATGCTGTGCCAGCTCACGGCGCTTAATTTCGGCCTGGCTGCCGCTGCGGCTCTTTGCTTGTGCGCCAGGGATATCCATGCGTGCTGGGAGGAGAAAAGGCGTGCTGCTAGCAGAAAGGAGACAAGTGCAAGAAAGGAGAGACTGGCAGCCGCTGAAGAGGTGGAGAGGAAACAAGCAGCAAGGTGGTGGGAGAGAGGAGGGAAAGGCAAAGTGGCCAACGCAGCAGCGTGCTGAAGTGGTGGGGCGGTTTGTGTGGTGCTCTGGCTCGCCCAGCGGCTGCTGGATTGCCCACGGCCAACCGCTGAGCGAGCCCGCAAAACGCGCGTGCCATCAGAAAGACTGCGCCAGCAAGCAAATTCGAGCAAGCACTCCCATCTCTGCTCCCGGCATCTCTCTTGTAATTTACAATCACGCCTTCCTTGCTCCTCTTCACATACACAGGCGCTTTATTGCTGTTCTTGGCTGCGAAGCGCACACGCATACCAACCGATTTCGTGGTTTCGATTATAGACCCAAAAAGAAGAATGGCAGCGAGCACAGACAACAGCCTGAAGCTAGCAGCCAAGGGCGTATCGGCTATTGCCTTCCTGTTCATGCTGCATTCAGGCTACGCCGCGCGCGAATACATTCTGTACAGCAAGTCGCTCGGCAGACAGGACCTCTCTCTTCCCAGCGAAATCGTAGCAGAGTGCCTTGTCGCTCTGGCGGTCATGACAATTGCCGTGGTGGTCGGTGTTGGCGAGCTCAAGCCCGTGAGCTACGAGGCAGAGATGAAGCGGTACTCCATTGACGGCGTCTACTCGAGACCCTCGTTCCAGGCCTTCAACCACCGCGGCCGGTTCCTCCGCCCTGTCAAGCCGCTGCCGGTAGCCGAGTAGATGCCCTGTATGGTGCTCAAAAATGTAGCCGCCCATTTGTTGCTCTATTTTTCCTTCTATTCCAAACAAGACATCTACCGCGAGGAGAGGTGCAAGAGCCCTACTGGCCCTTGTTGCGCTGGGCCGTTTGTTGCTGCTATAATATATCATCAAATGTAGCATGATATATGCACTCCCACAAGAGTCCAGCGCCCAACGTGTGTGTGATAGCACTGCAAAATGCGCAGTGGGCGTTTACTACATGTTCAACAGCACTAAGCGCAGCACCATTCCTCGGAACACTCGTAAATAAAAGGCAATGCTTTCATCTACGTCGTCAGCACCAAATGAGGGATCTGGACCAGCAAGCACAGTCGATTCCCTATGCGATTTCTGTAAGCACTCATCTACATGCTCGCCTTTTTGGCTGTGCTTCTCCATGTGTTTGCCCATGTACTTCTAACATGTCCCTCACTGGTGTGCGCGTTGTGCTGGTTACTGTACACTTTGAGTAGTGGAGGTTTTCATACACGCCGTTCTATGCACGCGCAGAGTTTACCCTGTAAGTGTGCAAGCTCGAGTGCAAATTCGAACCAACGTCAATGTGGCGTGCTTTGCATGGATATACACCCCGATTCTGACCCTCCGTACTCGCTGCCTACACAGTGGGTTTGCAATAGGAAACGCTGTTTGAAAGCAGATTCGCCTATGGGATCCCCGTCAAGGCGAGCAGGCACCCCGAGCTCAACCAATACATAAGCGACGCTGTTTCGGCAATCAGAACAGAGCTGGTCAAGGCCAAGGAGCCGGGCGATGCAATGATAAACATTGTGGATGGAGCAGGCGTGCCGATTGAGTCGTTTGTACTGGAAATCTCGGCCATCGCTGGCCCATACAGCAACAGGTAACACGTCAATTTGACTGCTGTCTAGCGAGCAATGCTGGGCAACATGCAGCTCCAGGTGCACGTTTTGCAGTATTAACTTTCTGGTCAGCCCCGATGGTACATAGACACGACGTCGAGCTACGAGCGGCTTTGATAAGGATAAACACGCTAGAAGCAGTAGCACTGCCAAAAGGTACTAGTAATGTAACGCACAGCTGCGTGCCTGAATCGGGCTGCTGAAGTGCCGCATGCCATGGCGAAATGGTGGCAGTAGCCGGAAGCTGCAGCGGCTAATATGGAAAATGTGCATCTCTGCTTGCTGCTACTGTGTTTTGCTTTACTGCGAAACGGCGAGTGGTGGTCTGGTATTTAGGAGCAACGTTTCAAGTGTGCTACCGCGCGCGAGATGGAGAGGCGCCATCGCTTGACAAGGCAAGGACTGAAACATACTGCAAATTCTGGAATGTCCGGAACAGTAGCACGCGTGCACCTCACAAATGGAGCCTACTGTGCCCTGGAAGCCTACTAAATAACAACTGTCCCCGCCATCGCCATGAGCTGTCTGTTGCGTGTTTTGGCGGCGTTATTAGAACGAGTGGGTGCCGCAGATCAGCGATGCTTCGGGACAAAAGGTCGAGCGAAATGGCGACAAGGCGCCACGGCTGGTGCCGCTGAGCTCGGTGAACGGAGACAGCTTAAAGGTAAGGGAGCTATTATTGCGGCTGCGATTGCGATTGCGATTGCGATTGCGATTAGGCCGCCACATATTCTGAGCACAATGGCTGCGTAATTAAAGCCTCGCTGGCACCTTGAATACGCCGGCAATCTTGGCTGCTGCTGCTGTGTTTAGGCGCAGGCATTCGCGATTCTTCGCAGGGACGCAATCTCGGATTAGAGCTGGGATCCAATCGATTTGCAGCAAAGGACGGGTGACGTGTGGCGGGGGCGCTGACCAGGATCGAGAGGAGGAGAAAGACTCGCCTGCGAGGGGAGGAGCAAGCTGCACACATGCCAGAAGCGCTCGGCGGCAGTGAAGCGGCGCTGTCAACCTCCAGTCATCGCAGCCAAGTGCAGGCAAGACAGGAGACGGCGGAAGAGGGGTGGGGCTGCAGCCGCTGGTTGGGCGGGTCTGCCCACCCCCCTTCTGCTCTTCAGCGGTGGGCAGGGGGCATGCACGGCGCGCTTGCGAGGGCGCTGGGTTGAGCAGGCGCAGGCGGCTTGCCTCTCCCCACCCAGCTGCACGAAATTCTCCCCTTTCTTAGCCCACACATCCGCCGGCCCAGGAGAAATCATTTCCTTCTCGCTTCTAACGCCTTTCGTATTTTTCACTATATTTTCTTTTCCATCCTTATTCCTTATTATCTTTTTCTCTATACTTCCTCCTTTTTATCTTTGCTCTTTTCTCAGTCAAACTCCATTGCCGCAAAGCACAGCCTTCCCTCCGCCTCCTCGTCGTTCTCTACTTATTTCAATACCCTTTCTTTTATCTTCCTTTCTCAATTTATTCTCAGTTAATGCAAATGATGGAAGGTTCAGCTGCCTCGACTCCCGCCAACAACGCTGGAATGTACGCTGCCGCCCAGTCGCAGGCCCCACAGGGCCAGCAGGCCGCTCCCATGAACGGCGGCGGTCCCGCGCCCTATGCTCCGCCGCAAAAGGCCGAGGACCCGAATGCCAAGTCGCTTTATGTGGGCAATCTCGACCCACGCGTCACCGACCAAATTCTCTTTGAAATCTTCTCCACTGCCCGCCCCGTTGTTGCAGTCAAAATCATCCCGGACAAGCGCGTAAGTACACCCTGTTTCAGCCAGCACGTGCTGCTAGGCCGGCCCTGGCGCGCCAGGTGTGTGGGCGCTCTCCTGGGCATCCCAGCTGCGCTCCCACACATGCTCGCTCTGACACCCAGCTACATGCGTGCACCTGGCGTGTTCATCGCATCGTGCAGGCTGCTTCTGTGAAATGTCGCTCTGCTCATCATGTATTGTGGTGCCGCCCAGGAAAAGCCCCTCCCCATTCTCTTCCCTGCTGGCTGCCAGCACCCATGCCTTTGCTGTAAAAACGCTGCCCTATGAATGGCTGGCGCCTGCTTTGCGCACAGCGCCTGCAGGACATCCTCGTCCGTAATCCTGTTTGAATATTCCTGCTCTTGTGGACCCAAGCGATTTGCATAAAGGGGGTGGGTGCGAGCGTGCTGCGTGGCTGCTGGCTGGCTCGTTTTTTCTCGCTGCTAATAATAGCTGCACGCACAGCGTAATTCGCTTGACCGGCCCACAATTTTATCTACTCTTGAATGCCGGCAGCGGGCTCAGGGGGCTGATGTCTCATCCTAGTGATCGCCTATGCTACCTCCAGCGCAGAGTCCTCTGAATGCCGTCATCCGCATTTTCAGCGCATGCGCTGGTGAGAAAATGGCAGCGCCTCTACTCTCCCTTGGCGGCAGAGTGGGGTGGGCCTTTGCGGGCGCGTATTGGGTTGAGCGGCCGACGTGCTGCTTTCCAACGTTGCACAGCTCATACACACAGCCCGCAGAACCTCCAGCCCTTCTGCCAGCAATTCTATTCTACCCACTCTCGCTGCTGGCTCCCCAGCAACGATGCACACATACTAACTGCCGCGATTGTAAGTGCTGCTATGCTCTCCTCTGCCCCTCTTTTGCTATAGCAGACCCATGGTGGCCTCAACTACGGGTTCGTCGAGTTTGCCAACCACCAGGACGCCGATGTGGCTCTCCAGGGATTGAACGGCCGCCGTGTCTACGAATACGTAAGTTGTGGAGCAGCGCGTTTGCTGTGCTCTGTTGTGCTGCCCTTTGGGCACCTGCGTCCCCCAACCAAATCTGCTCCTGGCTGCAACCACACTGCCTCCTCCTTCTGAACAAGGGTTACACTGAGAGCAGAGCACAGCGAGACGCAATTCTGCGTTGCGTAAACACGCCCCATGACTCTTATGCGCATTTTTCCTGACCACTAATAGCAACGCGTGCGCGGCAATTCCCACATGTTCTGCCTCCTGCTGATTGTTGCGTGTAGGAGATCCGTGTCAACTGGGCATTCACCAGCGGCGCTCAGATCCACGAGGACACCAACAACCACTACCACATCTTTGTGGGTGATCTGAGCTCCGAGGTCAACGACCAGGTCTTGGCCAAGGCATTCAGCGCCTTCCCCAGCATGAGCGATGCGCGCGTTATGTGGGATATGACCTCGGGCAAGTCGCGCGGCTACGGCTTTGTTGCATTCCGCGACCGCAACGACGCCGATGCTGCCATCAACTCGATGAACGGCGAGTGGCTCGGCAGCCGCGCGATCCGCGTCAACTGGGCCAACCAGAAGGCATCAGCAAAGCCCAAGCACGAGCCCCACAACGCCCAGCCCCTGTCTTATGACGTGGTTCTTGGGCAGACTGCTCAGTACAACACCACCGTGTATGTGGGCAACCTGACCAACTTCACCACGCAGGAGCAGCTCCAGCCCATGTTCCAGCCCTACGGCTTTGTGATGGAGCTCCGTATGCAGCCTGAGCGCGGATTCGCCTTCGTCAAAATGGACACGCACGAGAACGCTGCCATGGCCATCACCCAGCTCAATGGCGCCATCATCAACGGCCGTCCCATCAAGTGCTCGTGGGGCAAGGATCGCGTCACTGATCCCAAGGCTGCGTTCGGTGCAGCCGCGGCAGCCGCAGCGGCCAACCCCGCGTACTCGTACCCCTACGTGTACGGCCTGCCCCAGCAGCAGTACGGCCTGCCAGGAGCTGGCGGCGCTCAGCAGCCGCCGCCGCCCGCAACCAACCCGCAGGGATGGAACAACTTTGGATATGAGGGCTATGGCTACTACGGCGGCGCCAACTACCCCCAGCCCGGCCAGATGATGCCTCCGGCAGCCATTGGAGCGCATGCGTCGACCCCTGGCTCCGTCCCCAGCGCTGCCCATGCCCCCCAGGGCCCCGAGGGAAACTACTAAAATGTATGCTGCACCTGCGTCTTCCTGCCTGCGACGACAACAAAAAGGACAACCCACCCACTCCCGCCTCTATTCCCTGTCGCATGTCTACTCCTATTTATTGCCTCCAGCTCTGCCGCCCGCACCACCACCTCCCACTCTATCCCCCTTGTATCAAATGTCATACTGTGTTTTGTCTTCCAATTTCTTAGTCTTATTTCGGTTATCCTCTTTCTGCCCACACACCCCACCACACACACATTCTTTATCTCTCCACAAGTTCAATTATGACATTATTCTGCTTCTTGCTCGATAGCTCCTGCTTTTTGGTTATTGTGTAGACCCGGCCCTGGCCAAGCTTCTGTTCCGTGTTGTCCTCCCTTTCCGTGCCCTTTCTTCTAGTCATATGTAGCCCTCCCAGTCGTTTGAGCAAAAACAAAGTTCCGCCCCAGCCGAGCTTCCACCCCTGGAAAGCCCTCTCCTAGCGTTGCCAGGTGTGGGATTGGCGCGCTGCTTCTTTCCGGCTTGCTCCTCGTGTCGGAGAAAGACGCGATTGAATTCCTAGCAGGTCCTCTAGCTCCCCTCCTCCTGCAATCCTGCGCAAACTCTCCCTCCTTCCTTTCTTGTTTCGGCAGTTTTTGAAACGCCTTTTCTCAAATAAATCCCTGCCTCAATTCGCATTCGCATTCAGCATTTGTTTTCCACCTGGGCTGCTAAACAGGTCCTTTCTATCCTGCTACTTGCACTATCCTAATAACACCCCGCGCAGCACCCCCGCTCTCAGGTGTCTGCTCATACCTCCCTTGTTTTCGTGTCAATGGAGCAGCTGAATGGCTACCTCATTGGCGTGATAGAGTCCAGCTACCAGGACCTAGCCCACCTAGTCCCCTGTGGCTCGTTTCTGGGGCTCTTTGACGAGCGCCCGATAAAGCGCACAAGGCTCAGCCCATCCGCCCCACTGGCCACCGGCGCGTACACAGCCGCTGCGCCCGACGGGCCGCGATCGTTCGCCAACGCCGGCACCGCCAGTGCCGGAGCCAGCAAGAAGCAGCAACACACGCGCGCGGCGTTTGGCGGGTTCGAGTTCGACGACAACGAGACAACCTGCGCGTCGATAACACACCTGGCACTCTCGGCCATTGCCACGTCGGTGCCGCCCGTCGAAGCACTCAAAGCAGTGGTCGATGCCGTGCGCAATATCCACGACGCCAGCCCCGTGCTCGACATTGGATTCCGCTCGCTGTTTGAGATATACCAGAGCAGGCTCTCGTACCACTGCGCCAACAGATACAACACGGCTGGGAATGCGCCTCCTTCGGTTACTGCCAACGGCAAACAGTCCCCGCCGGCGAATGGCGGCAGAGCAGGCGGCGTAACGTTTTTGGACTCTCACAGTGCCGATGGCGACGCAGCGGGTGACAGAGGCGGTGGCGTGGCGCTGGAGACGTTTGGGGAGGAGTACCTGATCCTCACCTCGCTGTTTGAGCTCCACCGCCCACGTACTTGGGTGGCTGCCGTGCGGCTCGTGTCGATGGTGACCAAGTCAGCCATCCGCATAATGTACGGCGGCACCACGCCGGGCGACCCGCCCAGCCTCTCGGCAGGCACGCATGCAGCGTCGTTGTCGGAGATCAGCGGGCTGAATCTCCTCCCCGAGCGCGTGTGCCGCGAGATGATCCGCCAGGTGTGGCGCCTCCTACTCGATAGCTCTGCCACGGAGCCCACGACGGCTAGCGTGCTGGGGTCGGCACGCCGTACGCGGTGGCAGATTCGGTTCGAGGCTACCATGGAGCTCTTTGACTGCTTTGTGGGCCGCTCGGAGCAGTGCCTGGGGAGGCCGCTAGTGTCGTACTACCTGGTTTCGCGCGAGCTGGATCCGGGCGCCGCCGTCGCCGAGAGCGGCATTCTTGCCAGCGAGATGCAGACAATAGTCGATTTGTGCTTTGGCCGCAAGCGCCGGCTCGGGCGCATCCTCCTGCCGCCCGATGGCTCGTGGCCGCTTATTTCGCACGCCAGCCGTGCGCACACCGTCAAGCATGTGTACGACCAGCCGGCCTATGCACTGGTGAGGGACTCGCTGACGTTTGAGGAGACGGAGCGTGGCCCCTCGGCAAACAAGTATGTGGCTGACCTGCTGTACCAAAGGGCGCCCACGGACGAGGTGTTTGCAGCCATACGCAACCACCGAATCATGAAGAAGAAGGCCATGGCTGCCGTGGCCAACGACAGCTACGTGCCCAACCGGCCACTACAGGCCCCCGGCATCGGCGGAGCCATGGGTGCTCTGGTGCACAGCGACAGCGCCGAGGCCGAGAGACACGAGGTCGCGCAGCTGCTCCTGGAAGCCCTGAGCCAGCGGGTTGAGCATATCGTCAGGTACATCCAGAGCCAGTGCGACTTTGAGACCTTGCTGAACGACCGCAAGCTGAACGAGAACTCCGACGCCAGCATGATCGTGCCGCGCAACGTGCGGTACTGGGAGTTGATGAACGAGGTGGCTGACCAATTCTACTACTTTGTGCTCTTCGAGACGATCCCGTACAAGGACGTGCACGACAAGTTCTACTCGATGGTGTTCCCCAAGGACAGCGACATCCACCCGGGCAGCGAGGCGCGCAAAGACAACAGCTACATCTGGCTTCTTCTGCAGCTGTTCCATATCGAGAAGGTGTCCAACGGCCCGGTCAAGGAGGATCTGGCTGGCGACGAGGACATGCTGGACCAGCTGCTGCAGATGTACAACGAGCAGCAGATCGTCTCGAAGGACGCATTCTACCTGCGTGACCTCTCGCTGCAGGCAGCCATGGGCCACCAGCACGCCAACATCCGCGACAACCAGGGCGTCAAGTTCCGCCACCCGCGTATGGCCGTGGCCATGCCGTTTGCGCCGGTGCTGTATCGGCTGCAGAAGGAGTTTGCGCACAACTACAAGGAGGACAACTATGACCTGCTCGATGGCAGGTCGCTGTGCAACGTGATGAAGGTTGCCACGGTGAGTCAGTTCCGCCAGTACATTGTGCCCAACACGCTGTACACGTACATGGTGCCGGCGAAAGAGGAGGTCCTGCAGCTGCAGAACGCCTCGACCACTTACCTCAAGGGCGGAAACATCGGATACCGCGTCCTGGACTACATCAATGTTGGCGGCAAGCACCGGATGCTGCAGCTGGTGTACAAGATGATGTTGGCGCATGAGCAGGGCCCGCAGTTCCAGTTTGGCAACCAGCCGCCGCAGGCCCGCGACAACATCACCTGCGTGTCGCCACACATCGTCGATGCGGTCTACCGGCTGCTCTACAACGCGCCCTACTCGAACGAGCTGATGATGAAGGAGGTGCTGGAGAAGCTCCGGCGGTGCGACAAGGTCATGGCCATGGGTAACGCGCGCTTTTCGCCTGCCACGCTGCGCTGGCTCTACACGATCTACCAGCTGATGAACTGCCGGCTTCTGCGGTTCTTCAAGTACTACGCGCATGCCTCCCACTTGGTCCACCACCTGCGGCACTCGCTCGTCCAGGTGAAGCACCACCAGCTCTACACCTCCCTCGAGTGCTTTGCGCTGTGCCTGGTCAACCTCCAGCACGACGTCGAGTTCCTCCAGGCGCTGATGAACCCGGCATACCATGGCGTGCCGCTGACGCCGCACCAGAGCACGATGGGCGCCGTAGTGTCTCGGCACATCAAGTATTCCAAGCCCAAGGATTCATGGTTCGAGTGCGCAATGCTCTCGCGCAACGCCGTAATGGTGATCTCGCGTATCGTCATCATGCGTGGCCTTGGCGACATCCCTGGCCTGTCGCTCGAGGCGTGTCTGGACAGTCTTTCGCCGGCTCCCCAGTACTGGGCACCGTCCGTCCTGCGGTACCTGCCGCGGCGCGTGCGCGCCTACTACGCCAAGCACCCTCGCGCATCCAAGGCGCCCACACGGATCCCGCCGCCGCCGTCGATCCGCAAGCTGATCGAGAACAGCCCCGTGCACAAGGTGATTCTCCTGTCGCAGCCCAACCCGCAGGCCGAGGCCGAGCTGCTGGCATTCTACGCCAAGCGCGAGACGCACCCCATCTTCCTCTGCGTTCTGTGGGTGGTGTTTGAGCGCCTGACTGCAGCACAGGCAAGCAGCGGCAAGGAGGGCATCACGCTGCCAGCAATGATGATGGTTGTGGTGCGCAAGCTCCTCCTGACATTCCCCCTGTCGCAGATGTCTGCGTACACGTCGTCGCTTATCGACTTTGTCATCAGCTGTGAGCTGGAAAGAGGGCTGTCGGAGCCCAGCGCAGCGACGAAGCGCCTTTTGGACGACTTTATGTTCAAGTACCACCTGGTCCACCACGAGCACCTGCTGTTTGCACTGACGCGCGGCGAGTACGACCTGCGCAGGGACAAGATGCGCATGGCATTCACACGCTACGTGCTGCTTGAGTCGCCTCCGTTCACCGAGCGACTGAACGAGTGGCACCGGCTGGACTTCCAGGGGCGCTACTGGGCCGACTACAGCCACTGGAAGAAGCAGGAGACGTACATCAGCAAGTTCCCCGAGTTCTTCGAGTACGAGGCATACCTGGTGCAAAACAACATCCCACTGGACCCCAAGCCCGCGCTCAGCCTGCCCGTCTACTACGAGAACAGAATGGTCCGCTTGCTGCCAGTGCTGGAGTTTGCTTTAGGGCGGCTGATCGAGGCCGAGAACCGCCCGCTGCTGCGCGACGTGCTCGATCGCATGGGCATCCTGTACAGACTGCACCAAGTGCCCTTGACCACGTTGATGGACACCCTGTTTGTGTACTTTGACGCGCCGACGCTCCACGAGGCGGGCGTCATGCGCAGCCTGAATCTGTCGCTTCTGGATATGAGCCAGCAGAACTTCTCCCACGAGTTCGAGCGCTTTGTGCGTGGCGAGGTGGACGACGAGAAGCACATCGGCGAGCAGTACATCAGCCGGATGATGGAGAGGATTGCGCGCGCAGTCACCCGCCATCTGGGCAAGCCCGACAAGGGCAACTTGCCCGAGGTGCACTACCGCGAGATTCCCAACCCCATCCTTCTGTCGCTGACCGAGTGTGTTGTCGAGCTGCTCACCTGGTGGTGCCTGCATTGCGCGTCAGCACCGAGAAGCAGCAGGCTGCACGGCCCCGAGTCTGACCAGCCTCCCTCGCCATCAACTGAGGCGGAATTCCGCGCCGAGGAGCAGCACCGCACGAAGCGTGCAGCTGCATGGCCGCTCGGCAAGATGTGGTTTGAGATGGTCATGGGCCCCGAGCGCCGCCACGAGCAGGGGATCTGCTCGGGCGCCAGCTACATCCACAGCACCGGCGTTCTTGCCAACGTGCTGCCTGACGAGCTCATGGCGTTCCCCTACGTCCAGCGGCTGGCTGGCATTGTGCTCGAGGAGCCCGTGCTGAAGACGATCTCGGGACCCAAGCGGTACTTCTCCTTCGTCGAGTTCTCGCGCAGCAGCTTCAATGCGCGCAGCAGGGATGCCGGGAGCACGCGGTTCGACGCCACGGCGGTGTTCAACTCGTTCGAGCAGAACCGCAACCACCGGATGTCCAACCGACCCAACACCTACCTCACCCTGCTGCACAGCATCCTGCATTACGGCGGAATCGGCACCTTCGGCACCCTGAGCGACACCATCCACAGGCTGGCCACCAGCGGCGAGCTGTGCTCAGACATCCAGCTCTTGTACCTGTGCGCTACAGTGGGGCCCATTCTGTACCGCCTGGTGGACCATGAGGCGCTGTACGTGCAGATACTGGGCGATCTCGTCTCCATCATGGCGCAGATCTGCCCGAGGATCAAAGCACTCGACATCAACACCAGCACTGACGCCATCGAGCAGGTCATGGACTTCTTCTGCTTCGTCAAGGACCAGTTTGATCCTGGGAGGGCGGCGTGGAGGAGGATTGCACCGCACATCTCGGCGCTGCCGTCGCTTCTTAGATACCAGCTGCAGTGCATCGTTGACCAGTAGGCGAAGCCAGACTGTTTATTGCCTTGGCTTGAAAACTGATGCCCAAATATGCATAACCAGCTCTGCAACGTACTATAATAATAAGTGTTCACTTCCAGTAAGAGAGTCTCGGTGGTATTTGAGGGGGCGGAGCTAGAGCTGGGCAGCGCTCTTCTTGAAGAGGAGCTCGTTGTGGCGCGCAGCCTCCTGGAACTCCTTCACCAGATTGCTGACAGCCTTGAACTTTGGGTCCTTCGAGTCCGACGTGAGCTGGAACAGGACGGACTCGGAGCTGACCACGTGTGCGCCCTCGCTCGTCATCCTCCTCAGGGCAATATCGATCTCCGGGTGGTTCATCGACGACACGCCGTCGGCCAGCACATGCACATCATAGTTGCTATCCAGGAGCTCCAGGCAGGTCTGCAGCACACAAACATGCGACTCGATGCCGTAGAGAACGACCGACTTGATGTTGAGCTCCTGCAGCTTGGCCGAGATGGCGGGGGTCACCATGGAGAACTTGCTCTTGGGCTCGACGATGACCGCATGCTCGATGTCGATTTCACTGGCCGTGCTGCCGAGTCCCTTTGGGTACTGCTCGGTGACGAAGAGGGGCACCTCGAGGATCCGTGAGGCCTTGGACATCTTTTGGGAGACCTGGACGACGGATGCGAACGCATGGATGCCTGGGCGGAACTTCTCCTGGACGTCGCAGAGGAAGAACGCAGTGGAGTTGGCGCTTAGGCGGCCGAGGTTGCGGACAGCGGAAACAGCACGAGTAGCCATTATCAGTGTGGTTGGTAAGACGCAGGTGGGAGTAGTCGAGAAACGACAAAGCAAAGCAAAGAAGCAGGGACGAAAGGCGGGAAAGGAGCGAAAGGAGGCATGTGCGCTTTTGGCTTGCTCCCTAAACCGGCGCACTGCGTATGGCTGCTCAGGCGGTGCGGCGATTATTTATTCCGTGGCTGGCCTCCACGCTGGAGTTCACACGAGCCTGCCGCCATTTCGACAGGCGATGGTGCAGCGCCCTCCCCCTGCGCAGACTACCCAGCAGCCTGCGGCCCTGCCGGACCAAACGACAGTGGAGAGAGACGGGCTCCACCCGACCGTCGCAGCCGGCCAGCGTCGCCTGTTTGCGTGCTGCCTTGGTGGGCCCTGCCGGACCAAACGACAGTGGAGAGAGACGGGCTCCACCCGACCGTCGCAGCCGGCCAGCGTCGCCTGTTTGCGTGCTGCCTTGGTGAAATGGCCCAGCGCACAAATAGCGATTGCAAGCAAAGGGAGATCGCCAAACCAAGCACTGCAGCTCGGAGAGGAGGCTCAAAAAGCATCACAACAGCAGCGCCATCTTTCAGTCCAGGTCTGTGATGTCTGTTTGTTGGGACCGCTGCTGCTATTTGCTCGCAGCCTCAGTCCCTGGCTTGCAGGCGGCAGGAGAGCAAGGTATCCGTCCGTCTCCCCAGCTGCTTTCTGCTTCTCCTTAGGCTCTATGGGCTCTTTAGGTTCTTTTGACATCCTTTTTGCATTGCTAGAAATTTGCTCTCCCCCCTTTGCGTGACTGCCACGGACTAGCAACTTTTGTTTTGTGGCTATGGCTGGCTTTCTTTCTGGCATTCTCGGGCGCAAGCCAGCGCCCGACCAAGGAGCGGGCAGCGAAAAGGACGAGGTGGTCTACGAGACAGCGCCCAGGCTCCAGCCCGCCAGCGACATAGTGGTCGACAGGACACCCGGGCCAACCGCCGAGGAGCAGGCAGCAGTCGATGCCATCAGGCAGCAGCGCGCTGAGCTTCTGCAGGATCTCCCCGAAGAGCCCGACGACGGGCGCGTAAAGTTCAACGCGGACAAGTGGCTCGACGACCAGCGGATTCTGATCTACGTGCGCGCCAACAAGGGCAACAAGGAGCAGGCTCTAAAGCGGATCCGGAGCACGCTTGAGTGGCGCTGCACCTACCGGCCACACGCCATCACGCCCGAGGACATGCGCCTGGAGGGCGCCACTGGCAAGCAGTACATGAATGGATTCGACAAGGGCGGGCGGCCCATCCTATACATGTTCCCGCACCGCCAAAACACCAAGGACGCCAAGGAACAGCTGCGCTGGGTTGTGTTCACCATCGAACAGGCTATCCGCGCAATGCCCGAGGGGGCCAGCAAGATCACCATTGTTATTGATGTGTCAAAGTACTCCATGTCGCAGTCGGTGCCTCTATCAACTGCGCGCGAGTTCCTCAATATCCTCGAGTCGCATTACCCCGAGCGTCTGAACAAGGCATTTGTGCTCAGCCCGCCAACCATCTTTGTCATGTTCTATCACATCGTCGCCCCTTTCATTGATCCGGTCACCAAGACAAAGATTGCATTTGTCGATGTGAACGGGACCAAGGGCAAGGGCAAGAGCACAAAGCCCGATGCGAAGACGGATGGCCCGTGGGTCGACATCCTCGACTACATCGAGCCTACCCAGCTGCAGAGCGACGCTGGTGGCGAGTGGAGCTTCAGGTACGAGCAGGACTGCTACTGGCCGGCGCTGGAAGAATCATACAGCGCATATGCTGCTGGGGAGTCGTCATGACTGCTGCTGCCTGGCGTGTTCCCCATATGCACAATTAATTGATTTTGAAATCACACTGAAGCGCGTCCTTCTAATAAACCCCCCAGATGCCTCCAACGCCAATCAGCTCTCGCTAACTTTTTTCTTGTGGTGCCCTGGCTGCTGGCTTCTTTTTCCACCCCTGCTTTGCCTCCTGTTTCCCTCCACTCTCTACCTCAGCTACAGACACACGCCCCGGGCTTTTCTCCACCACCTCGCCTGTTCTGTTTTTGGTTTGCAGTAGAACACACACTGCCGGTTACTGGTCTGTCTCACAAATTTGCCTTTTGCCTGGATAGACACGCCAAATTGGGGGCTTTTCTGTGCACACAATGTCGATGTTCGGCGTGGGGCCCCAAGACGAGTATGAGGACGAGATGTACAGGGAGAGCGAGAGCAACAGCAGCGGGTACATATCAATTTGAAGCAAGGCCACAGCCATACCCACCACTGCTTGGTTGGTGTGCGATCCATAGCGCATGCTAGCTAGGCGTTGTGTGGGCGGCAGTGGTGTGGTGTACGTCTTGCTCAAGCCACACATCCACTAAACACATGGGCTTGCATCAATTCCTCCCCTGGTGGCTCTTCTTGCATGTAGGTCGGAGGGCATTGACAGCGACGTCGAAGAAAAGATCTTGAGCCACCTTTACTACCAGTCCGAGGAGAGGGCCACTGCAGCGAGCACGCCAGCAAAGCAGCGCAGCGGTGTGGCAACTCCTGATGTGGGTTCGGGCGTGGTAGAAGTGGTTAGCAATTCCTCTTCCTCTTCCCGGAGGACGCCTGCAAAGACAAAGAGGCAAGCAGGCGATCGGCCAGGCCAAACGCCCAACGATGGCGAGGAAAGCAAGTACCAGATCCAGCCAAAGCCTCGCAACCGACCAAGCCTTGCCGACCTGGCGAAAGCCAGTGGCAGCGAAAGCGACGACGCGCTTTCGGACTCCTCCGGTGGCGACGGAGAGGGCAAGGGCCAGCCCATCTCAGTGACCATGGTACCTGCCTTTAGATCGGCAACCAACTCAGATGACGAGCATCTCGATATGGACGGCGCCCAAGCGAGCGGCCTTGGTTCCAGTGGATCGGATGGTGTATCGGGCAGCCTCTCGTTCAACGCCAATGACGATGGCACCACGGATGACTACCTGGACAGCGTCGCTCAGAGCGGCCTGGCAACTCCCAAGGCGCCTGCAGCGTCGATAGTCAACACCATCTCCGAGGACACCATGCAGCAGCAGCTCATTCAAATTGATACCTTGCTCAGCCCGCAAACACCTTCAACGCCCTTGGCCAGCGGCGCGACGCACGAAATTTCGGCCAAGCGGCCCCGCGATCCGGAGGACGGAGAGTACGACTATCTGGACGAGGCCAAGATCCAGGGAAAGAACCGCTACTTCATGGAAGAGGAAGAAATCATCTGCCGCAAGTGCCACAAACCAGGGCACATTGCCAAGAACTGCACCACAGTCACTTGCATGGTGTGTGGAAAGGAGGGCCACGAGACGAAGGACTGCAAGCTGAGAGGCACCGTTTGCCACCGCTGCAACATGCGCGGACACATGGCCAGCGAGTGCCCCACGCGCGGCGGATCGGTGCACAAGGCGCACGGATGCGGCCGCTGTGGATCGCGGGACCACCACACGGAGGAGTGCGCAACCATCTGGCGCCGCTATGTGTACGCCCATCCGCCGCCCAAGAAGTACAACAGCGTCGAGGCCTACTGCTATAACTGTGGAGCCACCGGCCATTTTGGCGACGACTGCAACCGGCCGATCAGAGGCGCCAATGCGTTCATGGGCAGCACGGCGTTTAATGCCAAGAACTGCCCGGGCTCTTGTGGTCGTCCTCCGGAAAAGCCCAGCTACAGGAATAGCGCCTCCGACCACCGCGACTACCACCGCGACTACCGCCGTGGATACAGCAGCGGCAGTAGCAGATACGACAGCCCCAGATCAAACCGCGAGGAGCGGAGAAGGGAATCGCGCCAGCGCCATGGGGGCGGCGGCGGCAGCGGTGGTGGTGGTGGTAGGTACCACAGTAGAAACAGCCACCATGGCGATAGACACCGCTCTGGACCAGGTGCACCATACAAGGACCCCCGTCGTGGCGGCAGAAGCAGCGGTGGCGGCAGAAGCAGCGGTGGCGGCAGCAAACGGAGCCACAAGCAAAGCTGGCGCGACAGATAGTAGCAGCAGCCGTGCAAACGACTCGTTCCACAACATACATTTGCTCTTTTTTTTGCGTAGTTGTGTACAATACGACTAGATGGCTGCTCAGCAAAGACTCGTGGACACATGTGCATGTACTGGCTCGTTGACGGCGGTACGTCAGCACAGCATCAGCGCGACATCGCCATGCCATCGAGCACACACGACGGCTGCCGCCAACATGGCTGCTGCCTTTTGCATGCTGGGTGGAATAGACAGCAGATTGGTCTCTTCGATAATCCTCTTATTTTAGTTGCCAGTTCCTTGCTCCTGCACCACACAACGGCGTAGAGAGTGGGCGAAAAAATGAACAAGAAAAAAGGGAGGGAAAAGGCACCGAGTTCGACAAAACAAGAAAAGGACAGAGCTGCGCAGGGCGAGAGAAAGAACACGCCCCGCCAGCACCGCTTGCTGCTGTCTCCTTTAACGGTTGGACTTGGCAACACGCTCAAGCTCGTCCTTCTTCTTGATGGCATACGAGTTGGACGAACCCTTGGCAGCGTTGATGAGCTCATCGGCAAGGCACTCAGCGATGGTCTTGACGTTGCGGAAGGCAGCCTCGCGGGTACCAGTGGTCAGGAGGGCGATCGACTGGTTGACACGGCGGAGAGGAGAGACATCAACAGCCTGGCGACGGACGGTACCGCCCGAACCAATGCGGGTCGAGTCTTCGCGGGGACCGGTGTTGATGATGGCGTCAACAAGAACCTGGATGGGGTTCTGGTCGGTGAGAAGGTGGATGATCTCGAAAGCGTGCTTGACGATGCGGACAGCCATGAGCTTCTTACCGTTGTTGCGGCCGTGCATCATGAGCGAGTTGGTAAGACGCTCAACGATGGGGCACTGGGCCTTGCGGAACTTGCGGGCAGCATAGCGACCAGCGGTGTGGGGAAGGTACACGGGGTTGCGGATCTGCAGGTAGTCGGTCAAGGAGATGTCCTTGATCTCGACGTCCTCGAAGGACCACTTGTTGAAAAGGCGAATGCCAGGGGTCTCGGAGCGAGCTTCGGCGGGCAGAACAGAGGCCATTTTTTATTATGCTCGGATACTACAGACATCGCCGGAGAACAGGGGCAGGCCACCGAACCAAGTGGAGACGCAGGTTAGTACATAATGCAGCAAGAGTGCGATTCTGGTGCGCTGGTGATATAATATGCCCCTCTTCATTGCAGATTGCAGTGGGGAGTGCGCTGGCATCTGTTTGCATGCATTCCCGCCACTCTTTATGGCAGCAGCGATGGAGCGAGCAGCCGTCTCTGTCCGTGCTCAATCGCACAAAAAGGCTCGCGGTGTGGGCTGGAAGGCAAGGGCGTGCCTCGCAGATTCAGCAATCCTGACGCTGCTTTGCGGCTACAGCAGCGAGGCTGTGTGCTTCGCTGCATTTGAGCAGGATGTGCTGAATCAGGTGGTTCCCTTTTGTACGCGGCCATGGCTGCTGTCTGCGTGTGTCCACCAAACAGCCAATTTCGTGGCTGCCTTGTGAATCCGAGCCTGCCCGCTGCATGTACATTCCGGCAGCACTTTTCTAACGCGCTGCACACGAATCCCACCCACGGTGCCCACTGCACAACGATGGATGCGACCACAGCTCCCATCCGCATCCCCAGTGCACGCCACACTGCCTGCTTCTCTCCGTCGCATCCATCGCTCTGCTCACATCCATCGCCGCCACCGCACTGGCCTCGCTCGCACTCCCTGCTGCCGCATTTACCGCTTCTTTGTATCCTTTTCAAAAATCCATACCTCAAAAAATATTGGCTCCAAATGGTTAAAAGGATGAATCCAGGCTATGCGCGTCTTCTGGCGCCTGTTAGCCGCCTCTGCTCTTGGCTGCCTGCTGCCTGGCTGCCGCTTGAGAGCCAAGGCGCCTGCACAAAACTCAGTCCCGCCATATTTTGTTACACTCTCTGATCACAATCAGAAAATCGCGCGATTAAACCCAGGCTTGGTCTGGCCATCGACCATTCCCTCCATAGCGCGCTAATAGCCGCATGCCCGCTCTTCCTTGCTCCGCCCAACGCACCTTTTTAACCGCTCTTCCGCATCGTTGATGTCCCTCGCTCGTCTTACGTCTAGTCTTGGAATCTCATCTGCACGCCGCCATCTCGCCACAATGTCCACCGCAAAGGCACCCATCGTCGTCTACGGCCCCTCCGGCACAGGCAAGAGCACTATTCTGAAGCGCCTGTTTGCTGAATACCCTTCGGAATTCGGGTTCAGCGTGTCCAACACCACGCGCAAGCCCCGCGCGGGCGAGGTTGATGGCAAGGACTACCACTTCCTCACTCGCGAGCAGTTCCTCTCTGCCGTCGACCGCAAGGAGTTTATCGAGCATGCCGAGTTCTCGGGCAACATGTATGGCACAACAATCCAAGCCGTCAAGGACGTGGCCGACGCCGGAAAGACCTGCATTTTGGATATTGATGTGCAGGGAGTCAAGTCGGTAAAGAACACCGATCTGGGTGCCAGGTTCATCTTTGTGGCTCCGCCGTCGGAAGAGGAGCTCGAGAAAAGACTGCGTGGCCGTGGAACCGATGATGAGGCAAGCATTTTGAAGCGCTTGGCCACTGCCAAGAGCGAGCTGGAGTTTGCAAAGCAGCCTGGCGCTTACGACATCAAGATCGTCAACGACGATGTCGACAAGGCGTACAAGGAGCTTGTGGATTTCATCTTCAGCGGGAGCAGCAGCTAGTCGTCTGGGAAACATAGAGCTTCACTGATAGTCGTGGCCTGCGTTGTTTTTTAAATACAGTGTAATGAAAAGGCTATATACTCTAGTTGTAGTGTATTCTATTCCACCCATTCGGTTCTGCACTGTCCTTGACGAGCTCTATAGTCGGCCAGTAATGCGGATTAACCTTGACGCTAATCACGGCGGGTATTCTATCGATGCCAACGATCCTCACGCACACAAACCCACTCGTCGTGTCCGACAGTTTGCTTACAGCCTCCACAAAGGCGTCCAAATCTGGCGTCTCCATATCCTCCACGTGCGTGATGAACGACGTGGGCGCCATCCCAGCCGTGTATGCCGGGGATCCGTACGCGTTGTACGAGACATACGTCCTCGACGGCAGCTCGCGGCACTGCTGGCTCACCGCCTTGTGTGGCTCGTGCATGATGGCGCCCGACCACTGTATGATCCTCCTCGTATCCGTGCCATCCTCCTCATCAGTCTCCGCAGCCACATCCACGACTTTCTTATTTCTCAGCACACTCATCTTCAGCTGCGCGGCACCAAACGCCTTGTCGAAGCTCGGGTACCGCGTAGCCACCTCTCCATCGACAGTAAGCACCACATCGAGCGGCCTTAGCGCGCCACTGCACCTGCTGTCGCACGCAACCCTGCTGATCATCAACAGCTGGCGGTGCTCCGGACACACCTCCTCAATCCTACTGATCCACTTTCTGTCCAGCCCCAGATGCCTGGCCTCGACAAGCGATATGGTAGTAAGCTCAACGCCAAGCGTGCGAATCCTCGGCTTACCGCCCACTCTAAGCGGGTCCAGCACGGGCAGCATCTGGCAAGCATCCAGGCCGTAAAAGTACTCGCTATTATTGCCTTCGTCGTCCGAGTCATCCACAAACGACACCCACATGCCGCACACCACGCCGTCGTAGTCAGTAAGAACGCCGGTGTTGTATTTCTGCGCCACACGCGTGTCTAGCTTGAACCAGCTGGCGTTGATCGAACGGAACCGCGGCGGCGAGTGCTTTGGAATACTCATGGGCTCCACCGTGCTGACCGCCGCACGTATATTCGCCAGGCCTTTGCCGCTATTATAGGTGTGCAGCATCAGCCTGTCGCCCTCAGCCACAGGCCTGGCGGACAACCTGGCAGATCGCGTCTGCGTCTTGCCCAGCAAAGCAGGGTCGTACTGCGCAATGGCGAAATTCAGCGTCGGATGCAAATACACCACGGCAGCTGGAATGGTGACCGACTCTGCGACGGTCAGGGACAGGTCGCCCAGCTCAAACGGCACAATGCTGCGGCTGATAGCCACCAGCCCTCTCTCAGCATCGACAACGAGCCCTGTGCCCGTCCTCCTGCAGACAGGAAACGCATTGATCATCCACGGAATGTAAAAGTGCACCTGCACCAGCGACGGAATAATGGCCTGGACAGTTGGGTTACTGGATGTGGCAAACCTAGCCGTCTGCTCCTCGTTCTCGCACACTGCTGGAGGCGGATCAATGGTCTGGCGGTCCCACACGCCAGTCAAGTCGTTCCTCGTATATAGATTCATGTCCGTCCAGTGCCTCTCATTCTCCACAATATGCACGTACTCCTCGTGTATGTCATTCAGCGAATAGTAAACCACAGGCACGCGTGCGCGGTCGGGGACCTGCCGGATCACCTGGACAAAGTCATCCAGCGTGTGCGTGGGGTGGCCGTCAACAGACCTGATGATCACGCCCTCGCCGGCATCCTCCAGCGGCAGCATGCCCCACACCTGGGCCACAAACACACCGCACACAGGCACGCAGTAATACCTGGCCAGCTGGTACGACAGATCGTGGATGACGGCGCCGCCCATCTCGACAAACCGGTCAGGTGTAATGCCGTCCACGTCCTCCACAGCAACGAGGCACTCGACGCTCTCGCCATCGCGTTCCACAAGCACTCTTACCTCCTTGCCAATGCAGCTGTCCATGATTTCGTCCACATGCACAAACTTTGTTACAATCCTCCCGTCAATGCTCACCAGCACATCTCCAGTGACCAGGCCGGCGCGGTCTCCAGGCCCCTCAGGCAGCACCGTCTCAATGACCAGCATGCCAATCTCCTCGCTGTCGTGCTGGCGCACCTTGGCCTCCGTCTCCTGCGACAGACCGATCCGACGGACGTAATCGAAGGGCTCGTAGAGAAACTGCACCTGAATGTCGCCTCTCCCCGCCCTTTCCCCCTGCTGAATGAGCTCCAGGGCGCGCTTCACGCGATCCAAGGGCAAGAAAAAGTCAGTGGCCGACTGGTTTCTCCCCGCCGCCTGAAGCCCAATGGCACTCCCGTGAATATCAATGACAGGGCTCCCCGAGCTGCCGCCGCTGGAGCTCGCTGCTGCCTGCAAGTAAAATGTGTTGAAGTCGTTGTACGTCATGGGTCCAAAGTCCGGTGCATTGCGGTCAACGCGGGAGATCTGTCCGGCAAGAATGGACAGCTCTTCGCCAGCGTCGTTGCCAATGATCCTTATCTCTGTTCCAATCCTGGCCTTGCTTGGGTCCAACGGAATCTCCTGGACCTGGTAGTACTTCACGTCCTCGGGACTGTACTTGAGAAACCCAAAGTCATGGATAGGATCGCGATATATGGCGTGCACATTAACCTGCTCGCGGTTCTGGAAGACAGCCTCGCCGACAAACGGCCCCGCGCAGGCTACATGGCGGTTGGTCAATATGATCCCCCTTTCCTTGTCCACAACAAACCCCGATGCCTCCGACGCCACTGCACCCATGGTATCGAATGGGAAAGCCTGGCAGAACCTAATGGTGACTACTGCATTGGCGGCTTTCTCCGAAACCTGCTGCCACCGCGAGGTGAGCGGCTGGTCGAGCAGGATGCTGGGAGCTTGGGCCAGCCTGCCTAAAGCATTCACTCCCAGCAGCGTGTGGCTGCCGCCGTCGAAAGCGTCCAGGTCAAGCGACCGGTGCCGCCCCATACGCGGGTTCATAAGCTGCGCGAGGAGAGAGCGCTTGGCGCTTAGCTCGCCGTCGCTGGTTGCATTCTCTGGCGGCCGTGCTTGGCGCAGTGGCACCGGAGTGTGCGTCTGGAACCGATGCTCACCATCAGCTGCTATCTCCTCCACAGGGCCAGTGTGAGAGGCCATCATAGAAACAAGCTATATGTATGTTTTTGTGCTGCCACAGTCCTTGGGTAGCCGGGTGCCACGAAACCGGGGTAAAAAGACGGTCCTGAGTAGCTGGCTGTCGCGTTTGTGTGTATGTGTGCACCTGCCAAAGCGCAGCAGTGGGGAGAGTCTTGCTAATTTAGAGGAGGGAAAGAATACAGAGACGCTGTAGAATAGTGCATTCAAGAGCAGGTCAAAGAGAGCAAATAACCGCTGTTGCTGTAGCACACTTGACATGTGAGAGGGGCAAATAAAAAAGGAAAGAGGCGGGGGCAGATGACGGCTACGTCACTCAATTAAAAGGGGGTGACGAGGAGACGTGACTTCTCCCTTGGCACTGCCTTTCCACAATGGCATGACGGAATGAATCGATGGAATGAATAAGGGGTTGCATACACAAGATCGATTGCTTATTTGCCGGGTATTGGGCCACTGGTTTCAGATCAAGCAAATGCAAGGACCACGAGTCTGGATCAAAGCCAGAAGGGTGCGCCCGAGAAGGAGCAGAGAGGTGTGGTGGTATTTAAACAAGGAAAAGAAAGGGGGATGAAGAAAGGGATAAGGTAGAAGGAAAGACTGGGTGTGTGTTAGCGAGGAGAGCATGTCGAAAAAGCGAGAGGACCCAAGCACCAATTGGTCGGCAGCCGACTCCAGTGCGCAAGAGAGCTACATCTCGAGCACCTCGTCACTTTGCGCGGCGCTTAGCTCCTGAGCCCTTAGCTGCAGGAGCATTGACAGGGACCCTGTATTCCCTCCGGCCTGACGAGTGGGACTTGTATGTGCGGACCAAGCGCGACTGAGGGCCGAGCATCGGCGACGTGATGAACCTTACAACCACAGCAACCCACGATGTATGAGCATACAGGGGATCGTAGAACTCCGTCGCGATTCTGCGCAGCTTCCAGATCCTGGTCCACGGGATCTGCGGGAAATCGTGGTGCTCGTTGTGCAGTCCGATGTTCAAATACAAGATATTCCCCGATCCATAGTACGAATATGTCTCCTGTCCGTCGCGGAAGATATAATGCTCCTGGATGAAGTGTGCAGCTCCTGGGTGCATGCCATAGCCGAAAAACACCGACACCGCCAGGTACGCCAACGAGCGGACGGAGAAGTAGCGCGCAATCAAGATATCCACGCAGATGATGAAGGCCCAGTTGATCAGCTCCCAGCGCTGGGGCCGCTTGTCCATCGCCAGTCCACGGACAACGTACATGACGCTGTAGCAAAACACCCAGAGGGTCTTCAGCAGCGGGTTGTTGTGGATCAAGTGGATCTCCGAATCCAGTGGCAGATCAGGATCCATGCCCTCGACGCCCTGGAATTGGTGGTGCTCCAGATGGTATCTGCGGAACGACTGCGAGATAGGCACAACCATGGGCAAGTTGACCATCAGACCGGTAAGGCGGTTGTAGAGCGGGTTCTTGAACACAAGGTTGTGTCCAGCCTCGTGAATAATGACGCCATACAATGCAGAGACCGTGCCTCCCAGCAAGTACGCGATTGCCAGCACCACAGACCAATGCAGATCGGTCCACACGCAGCCGACCATGTACGCCAGCAGAAGCTGTGTTCCTGCAGCAGCAGCACCAATAACTGCTGTCAGTGGCTCGTTGCCATAGAGCTCGCGCACTTCAGGGTGCTTGGCCAGGATAGCCTTTTGCCGCTTGCGGTGCGGCTCGTCAAAATCGTCGTGGATAAAGTCCTCAACACCGACTTTTGTTGGCCGCTTCCAGTTGCCCAAGTACAGCGGGTGCCTTGGGTCGTCGCGGGATATCTCTGCCGTGGTAGCCTCTGGGTTGCGTGGCGGCATTGCTGTGAAGACTATTTACGTTCGGTGTGTCTCTTGAAGGAAATAGGCGCAGGCGTATGTATCGCTGTCAGAATAGCACTCTCCTGTCAGTTTTGTCGATTCTAATAAAGGCGAGCAGAAGAGGTGTGTGGAGCTGCTGTTGTTTGTGTGCTGTTAGCGACTTCGAGCCTTGGCAATCGTCTAGTGTCTCTTCCGTCTCTCTTCGACAAGCGCAAGAATGAGTAGCGAGACGCGTCAGAAGGGGCACAAAGCCAGCAAAAAAACGGACTGAGCAGGCGGATCAGAGGAGAAAGAGTAGCGGCTGTGTGCAACAGAGGGCACTCGGCCAAATACACTGGAGGTAGCCTGTATGGGTTGGAGTGGGGCCAAATGGAGGGCTGCTAAAGGAGTACAGCTCACCAGGTTTAAGGGGAGGGGGAATAGCTGCCGCCAGTCCTAGTAGAGAGGAATAGGGAGTAGAAAGAATAAGGAGGCGGATGTGATGCTTGTCGATTCAAGCGGCCTCCTCTTCCTCCTCCGTCCCCCACCAGCCATTTAAGAGCTGGCAAGCGACATTCCCGGCTCTACTTTGAGGCACGGAGCAAGAGCGAAGCAGTGGGCGCGGTTACTGCACACAGATAAAATTTTATTCTTTGGGCTTGTTATTGTGCTGTGTCATAATAACAACTCTGGCAAGGCGCAGTGTAGGAAACGTGGCTTAAAGAGAACCTGGCTTTCCTGTGCTGCAATTCGCCCATTTTCTCCCGCATTCACGCCCAGCCGAAACCCATGTACAACGGCGGCAGTATGCCGCTCCTGGCATTAGTAGCAGTAGTAGCAGCAGCCGGAAGGCATGGGCGGATGGTGTATGGCACTGATGATGAAGAGGGGGAATTGGCTGTGATCACGTTGCATCTTTCAAGTATCCCCTTGAATCTATCGCAGCGGCTGAGGCTGTTTATGCACGTAAATTGTTTGCGCATGGGGACTGGTCACGGCTTCCAATCCCTCGTCCCTGTGCAAGGAGAGCGGACTTGGACTGTGGGTGCGGAGAGAAGAATGAAGCGGGCTGGAGCAAACAAGTTTGCGCGCACGTGCATTGCCCTTGTGCAGGAAAGGGATAAAGAAAGAGCAAGCAGGGCGGTTGGGAGGCAGGGAGAGCAACCGCCGCTAGCGTAGAACAGCGTGGCACCATGGAGCACGAATGAGTGGGTAGCGTACCTTATTCTTTTCTGCTGTAGCTGGCTATTTTCCCTGGCGCTGTTGCGCTGTGATTGGATCGGACCCACGAGTCGAAACAAATAGTCAAGCTGTAACCTGCACTCTCCTGCGCGGTACTGTCAAACGGTGCAAGCAATAAACAGAGAACAGCACAGAGGTGTGCACGAACTGCTGCGAACGGAGGAGGAAAACGGAGGGCAACAACCGGTGAGTAAGGCAAAGAAGCGAGTGTCTATGGCGGACAGCCAGCAGAGGAGCACGCGCAGGACCGATAAGGACGGGGGAGAGGGAGGGGAGATACAGGATAGGGAGACAAAAGGACGTGGCAAAAAGAAATAAGGCAACAAAAGGAAAGGTCTTGATCAAGCTTGGGAGTCACTGCTCGTTTAGAAGGAATAGCAGCCTTTGGGGGAAGGAATGAGGCGTTGTGGCAGAGGAACAAGAGTAGAGGGCAGTGCTGTCCAGCAATAAGAGGGGAGAGAGAAAGGCAAGGCGCGATGCGAGAAGCCCCCGCGCCTGCACACCTCTCTTTCTCCCAAGGAGGTAGCTCTGTCTCAACGAAAGCAGCAGCGAAAAAGAGCGGTGTGCAAGGTGACCAAAAAAAGCGCATTCACGACACAGCACCACGCATGGACTAGTGAGCACTTGTAGATCCAGCAGGAAACTGCAGCGAGCAGCGCAAGCGAGGCGAGGCATGTAGCTGTGGTCCCCCTTTTTGCGATGCAGCTCAGCCCACTTTGCAGCCGGCGCCAAGGACCCAAGCAATCAACCCCCCACATTCCATTTTGCATTTTCTTTTCAGGCCCAACCGCCAAGCTTTCCTGCCCCTGCTCTCACACTGGCTCTCCTCACACATGTGGGCACAGTGGCAAAGCTCTGAAAATAGAACATCGGGCATGGAGCGATTTTCAACAACAGACTGGCTGAATGGCTTGGGCAGGTTGGCCGACTGCCCAAGTTCTGGAACACGCCGCATCGGCAGAGCCTCTCACTTGCAGCCCGGCCCTTCTGCCGCGGCCATCGCTCGCATGCACCCGCCATTAGCTGGCCGCAACCACCTGTCGTCAAGCAATGGAGGGGCCTTGCCGTGCCCTCGGCAGGCTTTTCTCCCACCAGCCGCCTGAATGCCTTATACACCAGGCCGGCGCTGGTCACCGAAGCAGATGATGGCAAATGAGCAGATCGCGCGCTCCATTTCCCTCATGTATCCCGAGGCTGCAGCTGCAGCCCAAGCATACCAAGCACACCAACAAGCAAACCTGTTCTGAATTGATCCTTCTGCATTTCAGAAGCACATTGTTTGCGTTCAAGCTCAAAGAGCCCATTGGCGTCCACATGAGCGACGCTGCTCTAGTGCGATTTGCCTGCCTCTAGCCGCTTTCTCCATAGCCAAGACGCCTTGCTCTGGCGATCTGTATCCCAAATGAGCACAGCACCAACAAGCTTTCCAGTTAACAACCGAATAAATTCCCCAAGATCTACGCAAATAAACAAAATCTGAGTAGCAGCGCGAGTGCCAGTGGTCCTCGTCGCCACTCACCACCACGAGTCGCCGGCCTTTACCAGCTGAACTCAGCATTGGCATGGTCCTGAGGCGGCAATCCCAGGTAGTTCTTATGCGACTCTATAGACCGTTCAAAGAAAAGAACCGAGCTGCTAGCCAATGGATCCTCGCCGCATTCGGTGTGGTTCTGGCCCACATAAATGTCTCCTTCCTCGTTCATCAGCCAAACTTCAAGGTCATGGTGACAGTAGTCGAACAGCAGCCTAGGCGGCACGGCGACGACTGGGTCAGCCTCGCTCACAACCCTGTACGTGACGTTGCCCAGCACTCTGTTGTAGTGGCTTGCAAACTTGGCATCGCCTAATCTTGGCTGCCCAAATGTCCAAACGCGCACGCGTCCTTGCAGTCCATCAATGCGTCGAACCAAGTCAAGAGCGCTCAGAGCTGCCTCGGCTACAGCAAAGCCAAGCATGCATAGGCTGGGTATGGCTTAGTACTCGTGCCAACAGCACTATTCCACCTCAGTTATGAGCAACCTTCATGAGCTCTTACCGCCTCCCTTTGAGTGGCCCGTGAATATCACCGTGTAGCTGGGATAGTCGTTCGCCAGTCTTTCCAAGCACGTCTTGACTCTTCCAATAACCCCCCTAACCGCATCCCGGAACCCCCCATGCACGCCCATGTCTTCTCCCTGCAGGTACGGCAGCGTGAAGACAGCCATATCCATCACCAGTGCACGGTACCGGTGCGTGCCAGCCCATGCAACGACAATCTCCTCGTCAGGATGGTGTATAGCAATGTATCCATCGCTCAGCGGAAAGTCCATGTGCCAGGTCATGTTCAGCATCACGTTGCGTACATCCGGGCTATTACATGCTATCCCACACGACGTCCACCCTTCATCAAAGTCAACGAACGAGGATGCTGCGGTCGAGTACCGCATATATTTGCGCATTAGCTTATGCACGCCTTTCACATCGTTTGCGTGGTACGTCGTCCCAGGCACCAGGGCGGCATCCTGGTATGCGAGCGCAGCTGCACCGCCAAATACGACTGAACACCACAGCGCAGTTGTCAGCTGTGAGATACGACACATTTTTGTAGCAATATAGTGGCCAGAGGGATGCACATGGTGAAACAAGCCGTGGGCGCTCAGCGAGAACGCCAAGCCCTGCAGTGCACGTTCTTGCCTGCTCTGGTGCTAACTGCTACTACGTCACGCTCGCCTTCATTTTTAATATGCAGCGATATGCGTGGGACTTGCAGTCCACACCGCACTCGCAGTTACACTTCAGGACCAGCGCTTGTGCGCTGTCAGGTGCTTCAAGGGAAATGTAGATCAAGATCCAGCCGTTCAAGTGGTGTATTTATAATCGAATAAAAAGACAGCACCATCAGACCAGTGGGAGGAGAAAGAGGTTCGTGTCGACAGGGCGAGACTGAACAAGGAAAATAAGCGCAAAAGAGCAGCTCGTTTATTGCTCGAGGATATCGCGGAGACGACGGATAGCCGAACGGGCAGTGACGGCAGCAGTGGTCGAAACAGTCCAGGCACCACCGGCAACAACCTTGCGGCAGCCGCTGCACTTCCAGATACCGACAGCAGTGCGCTTAACAGAGTCCTACAGAGTTACATGCACGCAAGCCCGAGCATAAAGCAGAGTTGTCAGTAGTGTGTTCCGTATGCTTCCAATACAGCGCGCAGCGAGCCTGCCAATTAGATTCGTGTTCTTACCTTTCCGCAGAAAGTGCAGGTGTAGCGAGCGTGCTGGGTGATTTCCATCTTCTTCACCTGCTTACGCAGGGAAGCACCGTAACGGGTACCGTACTTTCCGGTGATTCCGACCTTCTTAGTGCGCTTAGCCTAGAGTGTCAAGCGAATGGTGTGCAAGGGCAAAAGAGATACGTGCACGATTAGAATCAAGGCTGTTTTCTGGAGAGGACTGCAAATGCGCTTGTATGTAGCGTGGTGCGGACATGGAATGCAGCGTGCGCCAGAGGACTGGGGAAGTCTGGAGTTGTAGCCACGCCAATGCGAATCGCTGCTGAAATCCAGGCGAACAGAATTCCATTCGCAGCTGCACAGGCCGTTGAGCAAACAATTTCCACCGTCTATCGCTGCAGCTGCACGCCGAATCCAACAGCGACAGCGGCGCATCCATTAAACCCCGTCCTCCCGCATCGCCCTGGTTTTGCGCTCGCGCATCCATCCCGCATCCATCCACACCACCAAACATCGATGTATCGTCCACGCGAACTCACCATTGTAATTTTATATTATTATAATGGATACTTGAAAGAGAAGGATCCACTGGCAGCTGTTTGTCCACCACTTCTCTATGGCGCACGCCTCACGTATACGCACTCTGCAGGCCTCCGCTCGCTCTGGCTGCAGCTCTCCACCGCCTGGCACTGGCGTATTGCAAGTGGTCCACCGCCAGCACCATGCGATGCAGCAATCAGCGATCACGCGGCATCTAATCAACATCCAGTGGTGATTAGCAGTGGCATTTCCCGCTCCAGCTGCTAGATTCCTGGCAAATTCGCACCGACTGGTGTCTAGAACCTGCAGTGTGGTAGAATGTTCTTTTTTTTTAGTGTGAGGCATCATGCAAACAAGCTACTATTACAAGGGCTAAGCATAAGATATATGAACCAAAGGAGCGACCAGCACAGAGTGGTTTGCAGTCAAGAGAAACAGTGGCGGATAAGCGATAGAATAAATATCGGTGCGAAGTGGGGATGGAGGAAGGATGCGTTGTAACTTGTGTAGGATGTGTCGGTATTAGAGAATGAGGAAAGGATGGGGTGTGGAGGAGGAAGACCGAGTGAGCAGTGGGGAGTTGTAATAAATTATTGCGAGCAATAAGATTTATGTTGTTGTTACCACGGCCGCCATTTATCAGTGGATTCCTTGCTTGTCGCTGGTGGCGAGCGATCTCGCCTTTCGCTGCCGGTAGCATCGCTGCCAGATCCAGGACGTACGTTGGCGAGAATAGAGCCAAGGCTAGGCAAGGGGCCTGTTGATGGGACAGCAGACGGCTGTGTCGGTCTGCCGCTGCCTGGTGCCGGATGCGCAGTTCCTGAGTTCCTGCTGCCATCTCCGTTGCTGGTAGCGGCGGTGTCGTGGATGGGGTTGAGGATGTCAGCCAGTCTGGTACGTCGGCCCGCAGGGTGTTCGCGCATGGTTTGCGAGGCGCCGCCCGACGATATGCTCAATGACGCTGCAGACAGCGACGAGAGGGACGAGGAGAGCGGTGGCGAATGGAATCTCGGGCGCGAAGCAACAGGGCTTGGAGGCTGCTGAGCTCTGCCTTGCTCCTTGGAGCCTGGCGTTGTGGGCGTTGTTGGCGAGGGGATATTGTGGTGAATGCTGGGTGGCTGCCCCTGGAGTGGCAGCAGGCGCTGCAGGTGTGACTGCTGCTTAGGGTCTTCTTGAGAGGAGGGCGCGCTCAGCTGTGCTTGAGCTTGTGCTTGAGCTTGAGCTTGTGCCCGTGGGTCTGGTTGCGACGACTGCAGAGAATGGGCTGGCAGCAGTGGGTGTGGTAGGCGCGTATGGATGTTTTGAAGAAGCTGTGGCTGGCTTGAATGGCGGTGGTGAAGATGGTATGGATGGCGATGGGCAGCGGCAGCATCAGGGCGTGGTTGTGGTGGTTGCGGTTGTGGTTGCGGTTGTGGTTGTGGTGGCGGTGGCAGTGCAAGTGGCCGAGGATGCGGCGGCGGTGGGTGTAGCTGCTGGTGGTGGTGGTGGTAATGCGGGTGGGAATAGGGATGTGAATGAGGTGGCGAAGTATGCGAAGCAGGGTGATGAGAAAAGGTCGGAGGGTATAGTACTGGGGGCGTCAGCATCACGTATCCGCTGGAGATGGGCGATGTGGTCTGAGAGAGCGGCCTGCCTGAAAAGGACGGCTCGTGGGGGTAGACTGTGTGCTGCTGTGGCACCGACGACGCAGCGTGGTGCGGCGGGATCCCCGGGGGCATGGGCGGTGGGCCATGGCTGTAGCGAAACGGCGACTCTGGGGGGGACCCACCCGGCATGCCAATGGCGCTAATTGGGCCTTCACGGGCCTGAAACCCCGGTGGCGGCGGCTGCTGCGGCTGGTGTGGAAATTGCCCGCCGACAGTAGGCTGTGTGCTGGGCGAGTGCGTCCGCCGTCGCATCTCCGCACGCTCCTTTGTCTTTTGGCGCTGGTTCTGGAACCAGATTTGGACGTTGCGAGGGGTCATCATTAGGTTGGTCGCGAGGCGAAAGCGCAAATCACTTGACGGGTATTGTGTGCGCTCCCAGACTCTGAATAATACGCGCAGCTGATACGGCGTGAGGGTTGTGCGTGTTCTCCTGCGGGCTGCTTCACCAGAGGCTGCCGATGACGGCGCGCCAGCAGTACCTGAGCTGCTGCCAGATGCAGCTTGTCCCCCGCTAGCGCCACCACTGCCTGCCTCGTGCCCACCACCGGCGCTGCTAGGCGATGATGTGCCTGTTTGCTGCTGCTGCTGCTGCTGTGGAATGCCAGGGCCGTGTCCAGCAGGTTGCTGGGCGATAAGCGGAGTCCATAAGGTGTTCTGCGGGAGAGGAGTCTGGCCGTCGTAGTTTGGTACGAGGCAGTAAGGCGCCGGAAGCCCGCTGATGTTTTCACTTTCTAGGATCTGGCGTAATTCTTGATCGGAGATATCCGTCGTCTCTCGCGAATAAGGGCTTCGGTGCATTGGCACATTGAGGTTGGCGCGGCGAGAGGACCTCCGTGGCGGAGTACGAGAGTGCTGGCGCCTCGACTTTAGCAACTGGATGTGGTTGTGGTGGAGTTGAGAAAGCGAGCGAGTGGGGGGCAAAGAAGAAGAAAGGCTGGAAGGAGGGCGAAAATGATGCGGGGGGGAGTGAATAAGGAGAGCTGACGGCAGCGGCTGCTTTGCTGTTGGTCCGGATGCTGGTACTGCGATGGTGGACGTGTGTGAATGCGGCAACAGTGCAGGCGGTGGCTGATCGTGCACGCTGGCGTACATTAGCCTGGAGGTGCTGATATGGAATAAATAAATAAAAAAGGAGTGAGGAGTAGAATGGAGTGGGCGAAAAATCAGCTCACAATGGATGGGCTTTAATGATGTGCGGGAGGGGGCGAGGCTGCGAGCTGCTTGTGCTGGATGTGGGTGGACAGAGGTGCTGGCAAAGACGGCCGCAACCAGGAAGCGCCTTGGCTCACTGCGACAAGCGAACAGGACGCTGTGCAAGGGTTTGGGAAACCGAAATGAAGGATGCTCAGGCAATTGACAGAACAGCCGCTTCTGTGATCGATTAATGCTACAGACAAGAAAAGAAGGAAGGCTTAGACAGGCAGCACAATATTGAGTTCATAAGTCAGTTGATGCCTGCTGTTGATTTCATTACCGGGAGTGGATGGCTGCATCTCAGGTTACGCATTCCAGGTTGGTCCAGCAAGGTGCGCTGCTGCAGCCAGCCTCCCGTTTTTGCTTGGCACGCCATGTACGCTGGCTAGTTGGCTACACGGCTTTTCTGGCTGATCTCTGGCCAAGCCGTGCAAAAAAACACAATGCGAGACCAAAGAAGCTGGGTGATTGAAGGCACGCTCTGACACGGACAATGGCTGTGCACTCGACCACGTAAACAACAACAGACATGAATAATAACGGATTGTGTGCTGAGAGCCAGCGAGGAGCGCGGCAGGCTGGCGGTGTTGCGCTGCATTCAAAGTGGACTTTTTAGCCTCAGCCTGCTTGTTGATGACAATTGCCAAAAGGATGAAAATGACAAAGAAAGCGCCTTGTTTTGGGGAGGGAATTGGGGGGAAGGCGGGTTTGCAGCACAGGTGAGGTAGCCCGGCCAAGATGGCCCAGCCAAGATAGCCCAGCCGCTGGAGAGAAAATAGATGTGCTGGTGTTTGTGCGTGCGTAATATTTGCACATGAGAATAATACACTGTATATGAAAAGCAGGCCAAAGCCTGGCTTTGCAAGCCCGCAAGCCTCATTTGGGAACCGGTTTTCATATGTATGCGGGCACGCCCGCTCAACGGAGAAATTCAGGAACGGCAAACAGGAAAAGGTGCGTGTGCTATATTTACCTTTATGCTCTGGCTTCTTGGTCGTATGTGTATGTGCACGTTGGCCGGGTGGTGAGGGCAGCAGCAGCCGAGCGATCTGGGTAATGCTAATGCTGATGGCGTGGGCGGTTGGATGCAGAGTAAATAGACGCGCCTACAGTGTTGGTGTATTTAATATCTATGTCGAAAGAGTAAGCAGTGGGTGTTTTTTTGATGGCGTGTGTACAAATAAAAATCCAAGAGCCAAGGTGTGAAGGTTGGAGAGAAAAGGTGATGGGGAGGGCAGCAGCTCCAGCGAGCAGCACAGCTGGCGGTGGATGGTTTGCAGGCTGTGGCTGCTGTCGCTGCCAGGGTGTGATGCGATAAACCCTAGGGCGTGTGTATGGCACCTTTTGCCGCTGCCTGCTGGTGAGCGCCTTGTCAAGAGGGCTGTGTGTGATAATAGTGTATCAATGAATGCGTGCGTCAAAGTGTGCATGCATGGGAACAAGCGGCTGAGCAAGGCAAGATTGAAGAATAGTGCTGTTGAGCAGAAACAAGACAAGCAGCTGCCAGCCCTGTGCAAGCAAGAGAGCGTGTGAGCGTGTGAGCGGAGAGGATGCAGGCGAAGGCAACTGCTGGAAGATGCAAGAGGCGTATGAACAGAAGATGGATGAATATGGCAGCACACAAGACAACAAGTGCACTTGGTGGAGTGTGGCAAGAGGAAGGATACCAAGAGAAGAAAAAAAAAAGAAATTGAGGTGGTTAGCGAGAAAGCGGCGATGCACGTCACAGGCACGCCCTTTGATTGTGCTCCGCGTTGCCTCTTCGATTGATTAATGGCTTGCTGTAGTGGAGCGCAAGAAGGGGGGCACTTTCAAGCGTAGACACGCGCACACGCACACGCACACGCACACGCACTCTTGCCTATACATCCATGTGTGGGCGAGTTGGGTTGCTGAAAGTACCTGTTGGAGCGTGTGGAATGACTTGAGGTGCCTTCTGAAGAGCAAGCAGACAAGCTACGAAACGCCTGCGTTCCTTGTTGCATGCAACGGCGGCCAGAAGAACCAAAATGGTAGCAAACAGAGCTTAGTGCACTACTGCTTCCTGTTACGCTGGATACAAAATATGTGGCCACTAGATTCTAGTAGAAAGATGAAGGAAAAGTAAAATCTTGCTTTTGCAAGTCAGGGCCGTTCTGTCCCTCGCCCTCCCATGACCCCTGCTTTTAAGCTATCACCACACTTTACCCACAGCCTGTTCCTGACTTGGGATGGGCTCTCAGCAGCGTATGTGCGTATTTCCTTGAGACCAGCGGGCGGGTTTCCTCTGCACGGAGCGGAGCAGGATAGGGGATAAGCCCGCCCGGTCTACCAGCAAGCAGAAGTGCCGTTTTTCCTTGGGAAGACGGTGGGGGGACAGCTGCCCCTCTTCCGCAACACCCCCACACCCACAGCGGCACTTCTCCACATGCACACAACCACGCTCCTTTGCTGGGACCCCTCCGTTGGGCTTCAGGGTTGCAACCACCCCCTCCCTCCCCTTTTTTGCTTGCCCTGGACGAGGTGCTTGTTGTTCTTTTCCTGCCTTTTCCTCGCCTGTTCTTGCCATTCCTGCCTCATAGTCATTATGCCCACACACAAGCAGCGGCGGCTGCTGCTGCTTTCATTACACGTCTCGCGCTGCTTGTAGCATCCGAAGCCACAAGCACCAGTGTTTTCGTTCCAAGCCAACAAATAAACGTGGAAGGCATTTGGCTTGTGCCGATTGTGTTTTTAGGCAGACACAATACAAAGCTGAGAACAACACTGCAGTTCTGAGAAATCGCTATTCTTGGGTGCTCAGCCGTGCCTGCTGCCTCGCACGCCCAGGTGCTCTGGCGCTACACCTAGCCCTGTTTCCATGTCTTCTTCATGCACGCCTGCACATGCTTCCACCAGTATATTTCAGGAACGTTGATCTGCACTTTTCGCGAGCTGTCAATGTAGACCCACTTGTCGCAGATATGGCACAGCCCCTGGTCTCGCTGCCGGCCAGATGAGTCTTGCACAGTGCGCTTTGATTCCGGCTTTGGAAACGGCCTGCCTGTTAACGACGATATGCCATGGAAATAGTTGAGATGGTACCTATCAACACCCGTCGCTGTTTAGCGCGTATACGTGCATGCGTTGCATGTAGCAGTTAGACCACACTGGGGCGAGCTCCAGCACAGCACCACCACATATGGCCAAAGCCATCTTAATTAGAAGCGCTGCAGCATTGCATTGTCCCGTGTGGCCTGGCATGGAGCGGGAATGGCGTGCGTTCTGCTCTGCTTACCAGTATGCGCTACACTTCATGCGCCTCCAAACAAACTTCCCATCGTCGAAACACGCAGGACAAAGGCCCTCTTTCCCCTTTCCGATCCCGCGAATCCAGCGAGGCGTATACATGTCATATGTGCCCCGAGTAGCATTTGGCTCGCACTTGGCTCGCTCGCTAGGGATTTCTGACCATCCGTCTTCGCTTGACTGATTGCCAAATGTGGTGCCGGTGCACTCCTCGCTACGGTTGCCACCGTCGACCAAGGAGGCTTGACCGCCAGGATCTGCGTCTTTGGTGTAGGCAGACACAATGTCTCCACAGCTGCATTCCTCACCGGCATCGCATCGATAATGCTCGTCTTCCTCTTCGTCCGTACCAGAGGCACGGCTGCCAAAAACAGAGTCGCTCTGGTCAGCCCAATCTACACCGCCCTCGGTATAATCCTTCGTGATGCACACGCCACCGATGCCATTCTTTGCCTCGCTCTCATTGTCTGGGAACCCGTCAAACCAATAGACATCTCCAGAGGCACAGCCTGCAGTGCTATTTGCACTCCACAGCCCGCCCTCCTCGCCACCTCCAGGCTGCATCTCGTTTGAGAGCGGGCTCAGCAAGGTTGCTGCCGGAGAAATTGAGTCGGCACTCGGCTCCCCAGCCAAGCCTACAGCGCTAAATCCAGCAACTATCAGCACCAAACAGATTGGTTTAGAATTTTGTTTGGACAGTGTATTTTTCCAGTGCAGATCGCTGCATTGGTAGTGATCGGAGAAACGGTCAATGTCTAGTGGATGAACACAGAAGAGGGAGCTTGGAAATCACGCACTTCTGCTAAAAATAGATCATATTAATGAAGCCCCGCTTATCATTAGAAGGCATAGCGCATCACATGCAGCGGCAACATCAAAACAACAATGGCAGCAATTTGAATTGGCAGCGTGGAGCGAGGTGGAGAGGTATGTAATGCAGAAATGTAAGGATGTGCTATTCTTCAGTGCGGCGAGAAATAAGAGTTTTTGGAATAGCTGCTCGATATATGGGCTTGTTTGTTGTTGCCTCCGTAAGGTTACATGCTCTGTGCGCCGCTCCCTGTTTTGTCCCCAGCCCATCTCCCAAGCAGCGAGCCCACATATCAACAACAAGCAAAAATAGGCTTTGGAAACAAGGTCTGCAGAAGAGAGCAAAGGTCGCTTCACCGCCGTCCTCAATGCCTCATTTGGAATGAGGGGATAGGCATGGAGCGATCTCAAAGTCGGGAAGTCTGCCAAAAAGGATCTGTCTGCATGGCAGACAAACATGGTCCATGGAACGTGTGAGGCTGTGAATGGGCTGTGTGGGCATCGTCCTCCTGCGAACAGGCTCTTACAGGCGGGCGAGCCGTGGATCAGCCAGGCCAGCCTGCTAGCTGGGATATCTTATTTTCTTGCTTGTTTTTCTGTGGGCACTTACAGTAGCTGGAAAGCGAATCCCATGACTCCAAGTGGGCCTCGTATGTGGCGGACTGGTCACAGCTCAAGTAAATACCCAGGTCTGCCAGTAACTTTGACGACATTATTCAGCGAGGGTCTCCAGTTCCTACTACGGACCACCAGAGTAAACGCGTATCCCCAAAAGTGCAGTCAATGGCATCATCACAGCGTTTGAAATGAGGATGCAAACCACACACCCAATGCCGGCAAGCGAGAACGAGTAGCTGTGCGTGCAAGCAGTGTTTGAGAGGAGCAGCTTTCCAATGCTGCAAAATTGACGTGCTTACTTTTTTTCTGCAGCCGTTTGATGAATGAGTGCTCGCCAGGTTGCAACGCAGGCTGGAACTGGCAAATGGCGAGTAAATGGCTGCAGCCGCTTGCCTTTCTTCCCCCTTAAACGCTGGTGCTTTGTTGAATAACAGTCTCTGAAGAGCAGTTCTACTTGGGCGGTGACGACAAGGGGGATCTACAGAGCACAGCAGATTTGCGTGCAAGGCAAGCAGCCGGCAGGTGCACGAAAGATGGAGCTGTTTGGCATGAGCCCACTTTGTTTTGGCATGCAAATCCCCGCCCCCAAACTAGGCGCTAATACCTAAAGAGCTTGCGAAGGAGGAGCACCCAAAGGCAATATGACGTCATGCGGTGTAGCGGCAGACGGGAGGGCAATTTCTGTGCTTGTATGTGCGCCCAAGCGCGCATTTATTGTCCTGCATTGCCGCGTGAGGGGTACGCGTATTGTTGATGCCGTTGAAATGCCAAAGGAATGATCTTCATGCCAGCAAACACTGTATGAAATAACCGTGTCTATGCGCGCTTCAGTGGATAATGCTTGCATTCCATATCCCGATGCAGGCGAATATTACTGCAATTCAGGCAATGTCATACAAATAGCAAAGTGCACACACCTTTTTTGCACAAAAGAAAGATGTGCTCACAGTTGATAGATCGTGATTCGCAGTTAAAGCAGTGGCAGGAAAGGAATCGGTTTTTGGTAGGAGCAAGAATGAGAGGTATAAAGATCGGCTGGAACACAAGACAGTTATCAGCCTTGCTCCATTGCTTGCTGGATGAAGATCCGTCTCGGCAACCTGAACGCCAAAAATAAACTGACCTCCCCATCAGGAGCCTCAGCCGTAGTTGCACCCGATGCGAATATGGTTTGCAGCAGCATCCAAACACCGAATGCAAACGCAAGGCGTCCATGGCCGTGCTACTCTATGCATTTTTCTTCCCGGCAATTGAAGAAGCTAGATTAGTGGTGTGTGCGCGAGCTACTTTCACAAGCTACATGCCGGCGTGTTTGTTTGTGTTTGTATTTCGGATAGCTGACCTGATTCAAGTAAAAAGGGGCTGCTATGCTCATGCACATGGAAATAGGCTTCCATGGAGCTCAAGGCTCGGCGCTGCAGAAAGCTAGTGGACGGAAACAGCAGCGATTGCAGACTCGCTCACACGCGATAGATACCGAGCAGCTGAGACCAGCAGCGATTTTCTTATACCTGGAAAGTCACCAAGTTTATTGAGCTGCGCTCGATTCTCTCAGATGCCCGGATTTCCGCGCATCGCAGAGCTCGGTAAACAGGCCCTTTCGGGAGAGTGCAGGAGGGTGTATGCCAAAAACAGCTCTCACTGCAGCAGCCAATGCAGAAATAGGCCGTGCAAACCACACCAACAGCAAGCATGCTTGACATAGCTCATCAGTGCGGTCTGCAGAGTGCCTGCTGCTCGGTGCTCCGTCTGCAAATGTCACAAGAGGCTCTTATCCAAGCTTCTATAACAAACACTGGATTCGACTCACTTGGACTGCAAACCAAGCGGCTTCATATGAAACAGCATACTGCTATTCAACCATTCAACGCTTGCTCTCTGTGTTTGTGCGCGCCATAGCAGCAAAACAAAATTCGCTCCCATCCAAAAATAAAAGACGACCATGACCGTCATTACCCATATGAGCTGCCATGCACAACAAAAGTTCACTTCAGAATCCGGCTGATCACCCCTCACGGAGGCATAGCCTCCATGTAACCCTTGCACACCAATAGTCCACCCAAACACCAGTTTCCCCTTCTATCAAAACGCATCAGCGCCTGTACACTGCAGGGGAGCATCCGTATCTGTACCATCGAGGCACTCTTAAACGGTAGACGCACAAGGAAAATGGGGCGAGCTAAAAAGCCGGGCGCCAAGGCTGTGCCAGTGCCAACAGCAGCCGCGGGCCTCAGCCAAAAACAGAAAGCAAAGGGCTCTGCTGAAAAGGCTGCTGCTGCCCCACACCCTGCTCGGCCTGGCAAACCAATTGTCTGGCCAAAGCTGAAGCAGAAGAAGGGGCTGCTCTTGTCGGAAGTTGTCACTGGGCACATATTCACCATACGCAATTTGCTCAGCAAGGCCGAGTGCGATGCATTCATCGATATCGCGAATAGCGTGTGCATCCCTACGCCTGGAATCCCCAAGCGTGGGGAAGCGTTCAGAAACAACGCTCGCTCAAGTACGATTGATGAGGAGTGCGCACAGAGACTGTGGCAGGATACTGGGCTTTCCAGACTGCTTAGCGGTTGGCAGCACCCAGACGGCAAGTCTCCCGCAGGGCTGCTCGAGAACATCCGGCTCTATAGATATGGGCCTGGCGAGCGATTTGGAAAGCACTATGACGACTACTTCTTTGACAGCAAAGGCCGTAGATCCGAGTACACTTTGTTGGTGTACCTCAACTCCGTAGACGACAAGCGGTTCAAGACTGGGGAGCGTGCGTCTGGTGGTGAGACTGTGTTCTACGCCCGGCGCATGGATCCAGTGAGCATCAGCCCAGAAACTGGACTGGCTCTGCTGCACAAACATGGCGCCGACTGCCTCCAGCACGAAGCCTTGGAGCTGCGCAACAGCTACAAGTACGTTTTGCGATCTGATCTGATATTTGAGTGAATGCCAGCATGCGTGCTGTTGGCTATTGCAAGCAGCCATAGGGAGTTCGCTATAGCACAGCGCGCAAGACAGCAGCCTGGCTATCGCACAGGGCCAAAAGACGGGAGCGACGATCTATAGAGTCAGCATATGCACGAGCCTCCTCACCCCTGATCCCAGAACAGTGGAAAGTGAAAAGCCACATGCTGGCATGTCGCCGAATCCCACAGCCTCGTCATCACCAGACAAGCAAAAACACAGTTCTTTTTCCTCTTATTTCAGCCGTATTTTCAAACCTAGCTCAATTCACATCGACTCTTGTCTGCTCCAAGCACATTCCTACTTTTATCGGTTGCACAGGTGTTTCTCTACTATAAACAAGCATTCTGAATGCCTCCCAGACGCAATAATTCAAGTCATTCACTGCCGCAAAATGAAAGTGACCAGCACGCCGCACCAAGCACACAGCTGATTCCATACTCTGAGTGGCGGGTTATTCAGTAAGTGCACGCAGTGGCTATTACACGCATGCACCTGCCGAGCAAAAGCAACCACGAGACACGTATTTAGCATGCATGGCACGAGTATTAACCAGACTACGCTTTTCTTGGAAATACCCCCGTAGATACCATCGGCCTTCAGGACAGGTCGTCCTGTATAACAAGGAAAATGACAAGGTTGAGGTAAAGCCAGTCATAGCCCAGGGGTTGGCGCTTCCGTATGTGCACGAGCCACCGATCCGCGATCTGGCTATCGCAGGCAGGAAGCGCACTGGCTCGCTGGGTCTGCAGTACTCGATGGCCGTGTGTCCCACCTGCCAAAGACCCATGCCAAATCACGTACAGAGCATGTGGGAGCCACATATAGATATGGATGCAGAAACAGACACAGGACCAGAAGCGAGCATCGATAGAGAGTATTTTAGACTGCTGGAGCGGTCGCTAAGGTAAGCCGCTTGCGAACCAGCCGCCCTCTCTCCTCATGCAGCACATATGGTAGCATACGGAGAAGCACTATGCTTGTCGCTGGATAACCTGCCGGGGCTTGGTCTTGTGGAATTCTTTTATGATGCCACACATAGGCTGCACAGGACAAGGCTCGCTTTGGCAGACGGAAGCGACAGTAGGTCAGACGCATCCTTGCATGGCAGTGATTTTAGCGGCTACGACCAGGACCAATACGACACCCACTTGGATGCTTCACATATGCGCATGGATGATGACGAACCCCCCGATTTTATGGATCATGCCGAAAGCAGCATGGACGTGGACCCGCTCGTTCCATCTGCAGACCAAGGCATGAGCAGCGCCAGTCTGAATGGCGCGGACAGTTCTTCCGGGCCCAGCGTGTCGGCTAGCTCGTTCAACCAGGGGTACTACGAGCGGTTTTTCTCTGAACAAAAGAAGCTTGGGAAAGGATTGCGTGGATCTGTGTTTTCCTGCCAGCATATTCTTGACGGTGTATATCTTGGCCATTACGCCGTGAAGAAAGTGCCTGTGGGGAACAACCGCAAATGGCTTCAGAGGATGCTGCGCGAGGTCAAGCTGCTAGAGAGCTTGCGGCACCCAAATGTGGTGGAGTACAAGCACTCGTGGCTGGAAATGCACCAAATAACAACCTTTGGCCCAAAGGTGCCATGCCTATTTATCCTCATGGAGTATGCCAACGGCGGGAATCTGCAAGAGTACATGGAACCCAAGCAGACCGGATACGGCACAGGCGACTCCACCGTGTCGCTGAAGCATCGGATCCTGAACATGCGCCGAAAGCAGCGCCTTAGCAGGGAAAAGACAGTCCCTGGAGGCCCAGCCTCAAAGCTGGCCGACGGCGACTTGTTGCCTGAGAACAAGAAGCGCACGCTGACAATAGAGCAGATATGGTCGTTCTTTTCGGATATTTGCAGCGGGCTTGCGCACTTGCACCAGCTACAGATTATCCACCGCGACCTCAAGCACATGAATCTGCTTCTACAGTGGAAGGACCCGAACAACAAGGAGCGCAGCGGTGAGTTGCCACGGGTGATGCTCACCGATTTTGGCGAGTGCGAGGTGTTGTCGCAGCTCGAGAAGCGGAATCGCACGGGTGCAACTGGCACGCTGGAGTTCATGGCGCCAGAGCTCATTGAGGTGGATGCTGCTGGTCGGTACCTGGACAGCTACTCGACAAAGTCAGATATGTGGTCGCTTGGGATGGTCCTCTATTACCTTTGCTACTCGCGACTGCCCTATGCAAACATTGATGATATTGATGCTCTACGCCACGATGTTCTGAGCCTCAAGCACATCGACTTTGCAAAGGTCCGCCGCCCCGAGGGTGCAGAGGAGATACCGCTGGAGCTGAGGACTATGATGCTGCTGCTGCTTAACCCAGAGGAAAGCAAGCGGCCAGATGTCGTGGACGTCATTCAGCGTGTAAACGAGCGCAAGAATTTCTGGCTCAGCCGCCGTCGCGACGCAGCAAGATTCGAGGTCCATGATTCGGACTTTGTGAGCAGCCACGGGGGCACTCCAGGACACTTGACGCCCCGTCGTAGAAGCGATGCCGATAGCAAATGGCGTGGGCGCTACGAATCGGAGCCCTTTGTCGATGCGGTGAACTCGCAAGCCAGCAACACGCCGCTGGCGGCTCCGGCACCACCCGCGGCCACAACTGAGGGAGCAGCAAGGGCGCACTTTGCACAGTCGATAGCGCCGGTGTACGGCCCGAACTTCCAGCTGGTAAAGTCATCTAACCGCGACCTTTTGCTTATTCCGTCTGGAGCTAGCACACCGCAAAGCAAGGCATTTAGGCGGCATAGCACTGGGAGCCAGGCTGGATCAGTTGCCCAGCCACTCGCCAGTCTAGGGGCCAGCCATCAAAACAAGGAGCAAACTTCTAGCTCCAAAGATGCCGGTTCCAAGGACAGTAGCCGCATACGCGGCACAAGCAGCATGAGGAGGTGGTGGAAACAGATGGGCGGAGGCAGCAGAAGCATGGGCGGGATTTCCGGGCATCCGGATGCACCAGGATCTCGAGCAAAACGTACGTTGGCCGACGATATGGATGTCAGTGATGACGGTGCAGTCAAGAGGTCTCGCCATACAGAAGAGGGAGGCGACACTGGGCTTGAGTTTTACACCAAAACCGCCATCATGCTGCTGAAAGCATACTGCCTCCAATGTCTCCTCAATAGTGATGGCGAGCAGCAGCCAGTGTCAGTGTCGCTGTTCCTCATGGGCCTGACGCTTGTTTTCTCGGCATTTGATCTACGCTGCAGCTCCTTACAGCTGTCTCTCGCCTTGCTGCTAGCCAACCTGTGCGTAGTGTGTTTGTTTCTTCAATTGACAAGCTGAATAAAAGGCAGGTCTACGTGTTTGTAGCTCCAGCCGACGCCTGATGCGGAATGAAAAAGAAGGCAAAAAGTTTAAACAAAAGGGACAGCGGCAAGGGCAATGTGTGGACCGAGGGCTTGTTAGACGGGACGTGGCAAGGAGACAAGGAGCGGTCGCTTATCGCTCAAAGCACTGCCGCCACATAAGCAATAGCCAAGCTACTGCTTAGCCTGGCCGGGGCGGGGGATTGTGGATGAGCTACCTCCTTCAGGATTTTTGGTGATGTTGCTGCTGCTGCGAGACTGCCTCGAACCAGCAGCGCCAAGCCCATCTCCACCCTGCTCACGGTCAGCCACAAGCTTGGTGGCAGTGGCAGCTGCAGCGGCAGGATCGTGGTGAGCGCCCTGAGTGCCTCTGGTGTAAAAGTACAGTTTCATCAAGGCCAAGACGATATCCAACAGGATGACGATGAGGTACGTGATCGACGCAACATAATCGAACGTATGGTCAAACGCCAAGCTAATGGTGCTGAACACGCCGCCCATGATATCGAGCATGAGGAAAAAGTTGCTCATCTCAACTGACTGCTCCTTCACACATACGTAGATCTCCGGGAAAAACCCAACGGCAATGAAGATAGCCGGAAGAACGCCCAAAAATGTGACAAGGCCGTCCTGGTGATGGCTGATGGCGCGCTCATCTGCCTTCCAAATACCTATATGCAGGCCGACGTAGAAGACGCAGAGCAGGGCGCCGGATCCAGCCACCTTGGCCATGCTCCACTTGTAGCGGTACCAGTAGACCTGCAGGATGTTCAGGAGGGTGAACAGCGCAAAGATCTGGGGCTGGATGACTAGCCCAAAGTACAGCTTGTCTGCCACTGCGTATGCCCCGTACAGCATGTTGCCGGTGAACCAGAGGTAGAGCATGGCCACGGACAGGCCCTCTGTCGACTTGCGGGCATGGTTTTGCCAGGCTATAGTTGGACCAACGTAGTAAAAAGGAGTGAAGCGTGTTGCAGCAAGAGACGTGTATACATACCAACGCAATTGGGTATCGGTGTCGTCAGGCGAGAGAAGGAAAAGGAAAAAAGAAAGGAGAAAAGCAGAAGGCTATAGGAATGAGTTCTTCGAATAAAAGATACATAGAGCACCACCAGCATTTTCATGCGTGTGGCGCAAAGCATAAAACGTGTACACATGTGTGGCATAAAAGCGAGTGCATCAGGTTCAAGCTTGCTCAGATACTTTGCCTTGTGGTGCGAGTTGGAAGCTCCAAAAGACGAGGCCGAGCCAGGCGCACGCTTCGTTGGCAGCTTTGTTGTAGCCCATGGCGTCTGTTACTACTGCTGGTTGTGGGGAGAAAGAGAGAAAGGGGTGCTGGGTTTCCGTCAGATCTCTGGTTCCTCCAAGATATGCGAGTAGAAAAATCCGTAGAAAAGAATAAACTGAATGGAAGGAAAAGATGGAGGAAGAGGCATGCCACAGACTCAAGCACCCTGGTGCGCCCTTTTAAACGCCTCTGCGCGCTAACGTGGCACAGCAACAGACTAGGTGGACAGAGCCTTCTCTCATCCTCGGCATTTCCCCAACCCAGGTGAGATTTGACCCGTCCAGCTTTTAATCGCGAAATTCTTTTGCATGGTAATCTCCATCATCGCAAGCAGCCTTTGCTGCTTGCACGAACATTCCAAGGAGCCGGGCAATCTTGGCTAGACACCAAAACTGCCTGCCGATTGGCCCATGCGCAGTGAATTTATTTTGAATCCCGAGGATTAGGCTCCTTGGATGATGTCTGTGCTTGTTCCGACAGCCTCCTGCATACTGTGGTGGTGTGGTGTGGTGTGGTGTGGTGTGCTATGTGATGACCTGGTGTGAACAAGACGGATGTATCGCTGCTGACCCGTGCTAGACACCTGCTGCGCCCTTGCATATATATGACGGAATTCGCTGATGTTTCTTGGCAATGATATGGAGAACACATGGCGCCACATAATGTTGCTGTATTTCATATAATCGAGGGATAGCTCAAACAAAAAGACAAAAGCTAATGGAAAGCATGTGCGAGTGTGTGTCGCCGCAAATTTGTGCTGCCTTTTGAGACCTAGCCGATGTTGCGCCTCAAGTATTCGTTGACTTGATCATGCGTCATGTTCTTGTGCCCGTCAGCTAGCTTGGCCCTCATCGCAGCCTCAATGTTGTTGATTGAAGCAGTGCCGAGGTCAGAGTCGTAGTCTAGCTCACTGTCGATGATCGACGCTAGCGCCTCGCTGTACTGTTGAGGCTGCAAGGTGTCGAGGAGTTCGCTAGGAGCCGATGCCGCTGGGTCACCAGCATAGCCCCGTGTGCTGACTGGAGGAGTGTAGAAACGCACCTTCACTGATCGACAAATACCCGTTCCGGCCACAGCAGGGCAAATGCGAGCAGCGTGGCGAGTGCATGGTCGGACGATGTGGACAAGCATTTTTACAGATCCTGTATTGAAGCTTATATTTACAGACAAAGGGCGGCTTTGAGAGAGAAAGGTGGGAGAAAGGTAGCGGAGCTGTTAATGAGGAAGCCAGCGGCACACTGCTTCTTTTTATATAGCCATTTCTTTATGGCTGCGTGGGTCTTCGTGCTTGTCTGCATTGCACAGCATCTGCATAGCCAAGGATATGTGCTGGTGCTCACATCAGTCACGCGCACCATCAGTGAAATTGAATGCGCGTAAAGCAATTCGCTAGCGGCCGCCAACCCGTTGCTTTGGCGCAAATAAAGCGACGCCGCTACCGCCACACTGAAGCGGTACTGGGAAAGAGGAATGAGCCGATAGCATCCCATTGAAAATATTTGACGATATGGCGATACAGGCTCTGCTTCAATCATGTGGAGGAAGCAGGGGGCATCCATCCAATGAGCAGGCCCCACACATGATTCGCTCCCAATGCCGACGCAGGCCAATCGGGGCGAGCCAAGTAGCAGGGTGCGAACCCAATGTTTGCACTGACTCCATACTGCAAGAAAGGAGGGCTGTGGATGACTTGTGCTTTTCTCTCTGCCCCTCCCGTTCGCCCACTTTCGTTTCACTTTGTTTACCCATAGACCTTTGCAGCACTTTCGTATTTCCTCTCATCCTTTTGCGTGGCCGCGCCTTTTCTTCCGTAGAGCGCACATCTAGCCTTGACGAGCTCCACACAGCGCCGATAATATCCGAGGGACACGCTGCCACTGCCCATCGCAATCTTTACTACTCTGTATTCTGCTCAGCCCCTTCATCCGTTAACTTTTTCTTGAGACAATGAAGTGTAGCTTGCTGGCCAGCACAGCTGCTTTTGTGGTTCTTGCCCTTGGCCCCGTGTCGGGGGAGCAAAAGACCACAAAGGAGTACCTAGACGAGGCCAACCAGCTGCTGCTCCACGGCAAGTACCGCGAGGCCATAAAGAGCTACGACATGGCGATTGAGAAGGACCCGCAGAACTACCTGTCGTACTTCAAGCGCGCCACAACATTCCTCACTATCAACAAGCATTCATCGGCCATGCGGGACTTTACAAGGGCGATTGAGATTAGACCTGATTTTGAGCAGGCATATTTCCAGAGAGCCAGGGCGTACCTAAGAGAAGGGAGCCTGGATAGCGCCGACAGCGACATTGCGAAAGTAGTGGATGGCAATGCAAAGCTTTTGGCCAAAACCAAAGAGCTGGTAAGTTTGCGAAACATTGTTTTATGGCATTCGTGGCAGCATTAGGCAGTCAGTGTGGCTAGTGTTGGTGCGTGGTGGGCTTGTGTTATGCGCCACTCTGTTTCACTCTTGCTATTCTAATCTGCGTCTATGTGTCACGCGGGGTATGTGCTGATGCAATGGGTGTGTGGGTGCGCGCGCGCACTGGAAGAGTGTGTTGGCTGGCGGTATGGGCACAGAGGCAGCGCCGCCCTCGCAGACCTGTTGCTCTGCATAATGCCAACAAGACGAGCTAAGCACTAATACTTTGCCTGCGTGCAATTGCTCATGCGTTTGTGTTCTGCAGAAGGAGAAAATCGCGCTAGCTCGGAGCTTGAACGACAGGTCGATAGCGGCGTTTGGCCAAAAGAAGTACGACGAGTGCATCAAAGCAGCGGACCAAGTGGCCCGTATTTCGCCGCTTCAGAGCTCGATACTCAAGATCCGTGCGGCATGCAGGGTGGCCGAGGGCGATTTGGAAGGAGCAAGCGCCGATCTAGGACGGCTGGTGCGTATCCGCCCAGGCGACTTGGACACACAGGCAATGCTTGGGGACCTCCACTTCCTTGCTCTTAACGAGCGCGACCGTGGACTGGAGCACGTACGCGCGTGCTTAAAGTCAGACCCGGACAACAAAAAGTGCCAACAGACATTCAAGCGTCTGCGTGCACTGGATCGAAAGTTAAACAAGCTAGAGGAGGATAAGGCCAAGGGCAAGTGGAATGCGTGCAACCGCGCAGTGTCACCGGCGAGCGGCAAGGGCGGCCTTCTCGAAGAGGTCGACGACATGTACGCTGAATTCATTCTCTTGGCGTATATTCCAGCATCCACGGCATCCAGGCTGGCCACCTACCTGGCTGGTGTCGCATGCGAGGGATACACACATACGAAGAAATGGGATGAGGCGCTGAAGCAGTGCTCGCGGGTTCTGGACGCCGAGCCCGAAGATACAGCGGCGCTGGGGCACCAGTTTGACGCGCTGCTTGAGCGTGATGAGATCGACCAGGCCCAGATTGTGCTTGGCAAGCTCGAGCAAGTGGCAGGCAGTGGGGGCAGCGTGGATCAGCAAAAGATGCATGAGAGGCGCATGAAGCTGGAGCAGAAGAAGCGGCTGGCGTCGCGTAAGGACTATTACAAAATCCTCGGCATTGCGCGTGACGCGTCTCAGCACGACGTCAAGCGGGCATACCGCAAGCTTGCGCAGCAGTGGCATCCCGATCGCTATCGCGGCGACCTTCCTAAGGAGAAGGTTGAGGAGAGAATGGCGGATATCAATTTGGCGTATGAGGTGCTGATGGACGAGGAGACTCGTGCGAAATACGACCAGGGCCACGACCCCAACGACCCAACTGGTGGAGCAGGTGGACCAGGGCCAGGAGGATTCGGCGGGCACCCATTCATGTTCCGCCAGGGCGGGGGAGGCGGCAAGCCGGTGTTCTTCCAGCAAGGCGGCCATGGCCAGCAGTTCTCGTTCCAGTTTGGCGGCCCTGGGGGCTTCCCATTCTAAACGCGCTGGCCCCCTTGCTCTCAGCTCAGACTCGATTCACTGGACACTGCAACCGCGATTGCGTGTCCTCCGCCACTCTTCCGACCTTGTCCATTCTACCTTCGCCTTCCAGCACATACACATCTACAGTATTTTTATTGCTCTCTTCTCTTTTGTTCAATGGTACACTCAAGTGAAGCCAGACTCCCTTGCATCAGCAAGGACGGTGAACAAACGGCAGCGCTGTCAGACATGCAACGTCCTCAAGAAATTAAGGCAGACATGCTCCCACGTGTCTACTGCTGTACTGCCTGGTGCACCAACCGCGCACTATACACAGGAGCTGGCGGTGGTAGGGATCCGAAATAGTAGACAAGCGAGAAGAGAAAAGGGGGACGACTGTTTGTTTTTGGCAGTGGCACCACAATGCGCTTAGCTTAGAGGCCGCCAAAAAGAGTTTCTGGAAGCGAGGACGAAGGAGCAGGGGCAGGCTTTCTCCTTGGTGTCTTTTTGGCTACTGCACAAGGTAGTCGGCGCGCAATGGGGGCCGTGTCCGTATTAATGGAGTACATGCCCCCGCCCCTTTGTCTCTTCCTCGCTCCAAAGGCACCCGGTGTGTGGGCTTTTGAAGCGCAAGACATCCGGTTGTCCTTGCTCTCGTTTCTGTGCTTGCTGGGGCACCATCAGCGGGCACCTGCAAAACAGTTCGCCTGGGCTGTGCTGTTGCTGGCCGCACCCAGTCCTTCCCGGACCATGTAGAGGGGAGGCACCAGATGCGATTATTTTTATTGTGTGCGACCGTTGTGCGTTTTTATAGCGCAAATGCAACAAACACTTGCAGCAGCAAGCCTTGCTGCTCTAAGAAAAGGTCGAACCTTTTTGTTGCGGCACGCATTTAGGCTCTTTGCATGCCCGCCAGATTTGCGCTGCTTTGTTTTCGGTTGCTTGGCCATTTTCTCTTTCTTTCCGGCCCACTCCTCCGCTTTTGTACTCTCTCCAGCTACTTTGAACACTCAACCACGGCATCTCAGAACCCCTGCTTTTCAGCAGCTGTCGCCACCCTCTGCTGTCCATCCGCATTCGTCTGCTGGCCTGATACTTCGGACACCCACCAAGCACAGCCCCTTCTCGGTCGGCTGCCGTCGCTTACTGCATCCGCCTGGCAAGAGACAGGTACATACCCTAACTGCTGTTTTGTTGAGCGTGCCATGGTCACTGCCTGCTTGGAGCATGCCTGTGTTTGTTTGCATGTTACACGCTGCCCAGCAACAGCAGCCGCCAGACATCACGGGCCGTGCTGAATATCGCGCAGTGTTGCTGGAGCAGGGCTGGATGAGTGTGTGATGACCAAGCCCTCCATCTGCCACTCGCTAAGAGGGCCTGTACTTTGCATTTTGGTGTTGCACACATCAGCAACTCCGCCCGATTTAGTAAGGGAGACCAGGGCAATGTTGTTGTCGCTGTTGATGCTGGCTGCTAGTCTTGTCTGTCGGCTGATGGGTCTCTTTCACAGTACCCTTACTCGTTCCGGCCCCCTCACTACGCTTGCTACCAGCAGCAGACAGGTTGCTGCTTTTCTCGCTGCGATGTGGCAGCACGCGCCCTATTTGCTGCCCAGCCATTCGCTGTCCACCAGCTAGCATGCACTCAGCCTCTTTTAGCACACACGCTCCTCATGCTCCTTGGTAGTCTATCGGGTCTGAGCCTGCCCTCTTCTCTTTGCCTTTAAAACACCTGCCAAAGGGCCAGAAATCTGCGGCACCCGTTTTTGCTCGCCTCGCACCCACCCCTGTGGGTTTTACATATGCACATATCCAAATATCTATTTTGCAGACTGAAAACAGTCCTCTGGACCGCCTGCATAGCTTGTCCCCTTTTATAGCAACAGAAGGAACGCATACGATCGGCAGAGCTGAAAGACAGTTTGCCTGTTTTCCGCCCACCCACACACCACAACACGGGCTGCGCATTCTTCTGAATCCAGTGCTCGAATAAGAAAGCAGGATTCGCTCACCCTGCAAGGTAGGCTCCACGCATTGCAATGTCTCCACATCCGGTTTGGGCAGCGGCAGCATCTCTTGCAGCTCTTGTTTTTCCCTGCTGTGCTGTTGCTGCCTGTGCTGCGCCGAGCTCCTTGGTGTGCTCAGAGCGCAGGTTGCATCATCCACAGCCAACTTTGAGTGACCGTCCTTCCGGGGATCCCTAGGCACAGTTACTTTGTGTGTCTTCCCTCCTTGCTCATTCTGCGAATGGATGGCGCTGGAAGCAGTTCTGAGGCTGGCGCTCAAAATAAGGCAAAGGCGTCTGAAAGCGCATGCAATAGAGCTCGCTAGCCACGCTGGTGTCATTCCCTTGTCTTTTCTCAGCCATCGCACCACTTGGCCAGGTGCGTGTCCTTCTGCTCATTCTGGATCTCGTTTCTGCATTGCTCCGACAAGCACGGCAGCAAAGGCGATTGCCAGATGTGGCGGACTACTGTAAAACAGCCGCTGCCTTTCGCTCTTCCCAATCCTCCATTCTTGCATGTCGACTCGTACCAAAAGCCCAACCTTTGTTCGCATATTTCCTTTTGTGCCCTACTCAACTCGAGCTCCTTTTCTCTCGCTCCATTTTGCATTATCCCTTCTCTTCCTTTCTGCTGACGAACCTAAAAATTTTTATATTTTCTTGTCTGTTCATTTCTAATCTCCATACTTTTGTTTTCCTCCATTTGCCTTTGTCGCTGATTCTGGGAACGAAAGGAGAAATAGGAATCAGATTTCGCTTCCGCCATACCAATGCCAAAGGCCGTTTCCGGGCTGCCCAGGGTGGCCACCGACACCTCGGTTGCCAGTGACTTGTCCAGCTGCGGGGCTGGCGCTGATGGGCTGTCGAGCAGCTTTACCAGCGGGGATATTGTTCTGGGCCATAGCGGTCTGTTGACCCGCAAACGCTCACTTGACAATACTGAAAATATCCCGCCATTTGACCTGGATGTCTCCGCTGCTGCCGCCGCTACCGGAAGCGACGGCAAGCCCGTGGTCTCGCTGCTCAACCTCGCCGCCCAGCAGCTCTCCCAGCAACAGCGCAAGCAGCGGCGTACAGTTATCACTGCCAGCTCGCCTGGCGGTCACCAACGGGTCGCTACTAATCCACGCAGAGCCACCCACCTCATGAATGCCTCGCTTTTGCACAGCCTGCCGAGACCACACAAGCAAGAGAGCAGACAGCTCCACATGGCTAGCGCAAGGGCTCGGCACACGCCGCAGTCCAATGGTGCCAGCTCCAATGGACGCTTGCAAACACACACACTGCACCCTTCAGTCACCAGTAGTGGAGGAGGCGGCAGCAGCAGCGGGGGAGGCGGAGGAAACGTGAGGCTTAGGCGCCTGCCAAAGCGCAATCTGAAGCCACTTGACTTCTCCAGCCTTCACCGACCAAGCATTCTGGCTCCCACCACCCATTCCTCACAACCGCTTACTGCTGGTGCTACTTCTGCCGGTGCTACTGCCGGGAGCAAGCCAACGGCCGTCCCCCATTCCTCAAGCTTCACCATGGGCCAGCAGCAGGACTCGGCCGCCTGTCCGAGCATCTTGTCGCTCCCTGTTTCTCCAGCACAATCGTCGCCGACATCAGCCACGCCATACGATGCCCCAAACCTTAAGGCCTCATCTCCCGCCGCCATTGAGCAGCAGCAGCAGCCACCACTGCAGAAAAGCTCGGTGGCTCCCGATGCCCCGAGCTCTGTGCATCCAACTCCTCCAAGCACTGGCCCCCGTCCTCGCGCCGCATTTTCAGGCCTGCTTGCATCGGCCTACCAGCGCGCCTCAGTCAAGCACTCGAAGCGCACTCTGTGCTTTGACAACATCCACAGCACCGCAGCTTCTGCCGCTGACGACGATGGCAGCGAGGCTCTTCTAATGGAGTGCGACCCTGTCCTTGGTCCTCGTTGCCCAGTCATCGGTGACCCGCGAGGACTGTTTGATCTCCACAGGAAAGGCATTGACGACCTGCAGCGCGAGCAGACGCAGCGCTCCGAGTCCAAGTTCTCTGAGATGACGCGCACCGTCCGCGAAGCGCAGGCTGCGTTTGAGGCTGCTGTGACCGAGCAAGCAGCATCGCGTGCCCGTGCTAGCCGCAGGCGGTCCCTGAAACACGGCTCCTCAGCAGGCTCAGCCAAGGGCAAGGACTCTTCCACGAGGCACGGCTCTTCGTCCGCTAGCGGCCGGCCCATCTCCGAGTGCAAATACTGCGGCAAGCAGTACAAGTACCACTCAAAGCTGGCATCGCACGAGCAGCACTGCTCGTCCCGTCTCGAGGCGCTGCTGTACTCTGCGGACGAAAACGAACAGCATATCATCCACTGCGTCTGCGGTCCCAGACACGACCGCCCGGTTGGCGAGCGCGACGACCTGCCCATGGTCCAGTGCGACAACTGCCTTCTCTGGCTGCACATTGAGTGCGTCGGAATTGACGAGGATAACCTTCCCGAAGAGTACTTTTGCCCACGCTGCGAGGAAGCTATCGACGGGCACCACGGCAGCGGCAACGTCCCTGCAATGCAGTCTACGCCCAAGCGCAAAGTCGGGCTTGGAAGCACAGCTAGCAGCATCATGTCGCCAGAGTCGCATAGGCTGGCCACGCTGCTTGCGGGCGTTCCCGATGATGGGTCGGAGACTGAGGACGAGCCCATGAACCTGAAGGTCAGGAGCCAAACCCGCACTGCTCGTGCGCCTCGCGGCAGCGCGGCGGCAGCAGCCGGGCACGGCGGCGTGAGTAGCGAGGATACCATGTCCATTTCAGATGTGTCTGAGGTGACGCGGTTCCACCGCCAGGGCAGCTCGGCAAAGAAGCTCAGAACCCCTGCCATCCCACGCATGGCCCAAAGCGAGAACAACGTCTCTCCTATGCCTACGCCATCTCGTCGCCGGCGCGTGCGGGCTGGCAGCAGCAGCAACCAACAGACGGTGCACACCGATGCGCTGTCGTCAGACTTTTTGGGGCTGCCGCTCCCAGAGTCCATCTTCACCGAAAAGCCTGGTTTGGCTCCGGCTGTGAGCCATGGCCATGCTGCCGGCCTTGCAGGTACTCCGCTGTCTATTGAGCCTGGTCTATGCACTCAGCAAGCCTCGATGGACGACTTGTCGCGGTTCTTGTCCGACCCGCCTCCGCAGTGGTCGCTGGCACAGCTTTCAAGCATGCTCAGTGGCGCTGCTGCTGCTGCTGGCACCGGTGGTGCTGGTGCTGGCCAGATGATGGGCAGCAACGCCAACTACCTTGACCAGGCACTGGCTGATCTTGGCTTGGGACTCGGTGCTGTGCCCACCGCAGCTAGCTCGGGTGTTAGCCCTGCCTTGGCGATGAGCACTTCGGCAGCGCCAGGTGGAGATGCCGGAAACCCAGCAGTCCTTGGCACCGCAGGCACGCCGCTCAGCGAGCTTGTTGACCTGCCAGTTGACAACGAGTTTTCTGCGCTGCTCGAGTCTATTGCTAGCGGCAACCCCGGCACTGACGCCGATCCATACTCATCATTGGGAACCGACGACGGATTTGGCGGCATGCTCAACGACGACCTCTTCCTTGGGCTGAACACCAGCCTGCCTCTGTCTGCGCCTATCGGACCTGCAGCTGGCAGCATTGCATCGCGCGGAGGCAGTCGCTTGGTTGCTGGTGCCAGGAGCATGGATGGCGCCGACGCGGAGCACGGCTCGTCGTCAACGATCACCATCATGCATGACGACAGCAGCCTTGGCAGCCACGACAATGTGGGGCCGTCTGCGGGAGCTGGCACATCACACAGCAACCTTCCACCCGCTGTCAGACCGCCTCCAGGAATGCCAGGCATGCTGCGCAGTCGCTGCACAGGCAACATGGGCAAACGCAGCACCCGTGACAGCTTGCAGACGTCGTATTCCGACCAGCCAGCGGGCTCGATGTACAATACCGCTACCGCAGGCCCCAGCAGCAACATGTCTGCTGCAGATATGGCCAAGCTGCTTGTGCCCCCGTCCACGCTAGCAACATCGATTGCGCTTAGTCTGCCGTCCAACCCGCCATCAACCACCGGTCTGGGAGACTTGGACGTCAGCCAGCTACTGGCAGACGCAGCAGGCTCTTCGCAGCTTCTGGACTGGCAGAGCGGTGGCGATGCGCTGGAGCAGGAGCTGGAGGGGCTTGTTGACTTTGACATTTAAAGCACAGCCCTCTGACGCATATAGCAGCATTACCATCCCTACATATATACCCCCCGCACTCACATAGCCACCACCACACATCCACTCACTCAATAGCTCTACTAGCCAGCCAAATAACTAATACCATCTGCTTGCTATTCATTGGAGAGCATCGCCTCGCCGCCATGGCCTGGTGTTGTTCATTCTTGCTCGTTGAGGCAGCCGGTGGCGCCAAAACCGCCATTGCTAGCTTTTTTGCTGCCGCGCACCAGGGCGCACGGAGGAGAAAGCCGGGGCAGACGATGAGAGATCTTAGCGGTGCAAATTGCTACTTGATCGGTGTGATCTGTAGGAGAAAGCTTGCCCCTCCTACACAAAACCCCGCACACACGCACAGCCCTTTCTTTTTCTCCTTGCTACACCCCCTCTTCACAAAGCATTTTCTACTCTTTCGCACCAGGGCCCAAATCTAGAATGCCGTTCACAATCGAGCAGGTCAAGGCACTCATTCGCGAGTACCCCGATTTCCCTAGCAAGGTACGCTGCCATATCTCCCTATCTCGCAAAGACTATGTTAGCAGGCGCTTGCCTCGCCAGTGCCAGCTGTGCTATCGCCAGGACACGGAAGCTAAACCTGTCTTCTTGCTCTATGGTGCACACGCCGTCGCTTATGTGTAACATCTGTCTTGCTGTAGGGCATCCTGTTCCGGGACATCTTCCCCATCTTCCACCACCCCGAGGCCGTCGAGTGCCTGGTTGACCACTTTGTCGAGCGCGTCAAGGCTCTCGACAAGACTGCCGACGTGGTTGTTGGACTCGACGCCCGCGGCTTCCTTTTCGGCCCTCTTATCGCGATCAAGCTCGGAGTGTCCTTTGTCCCTGTTCGCAAGCGCGGAAAGCTTCCTGGAGAGGTTGTTAGCGCCACCTATATGAAGGAGTACGGGCCTGATGTGTTCGAGATGCAGGCAGATGCCATCAAGGCTGGCCAGAACGTCGTTATTGTCGATGACCTTCTGGCTACCGGCGGTAGCTGCAAGGCTGCTGAGGAGCTTGTTGGGGCCTTGAAGGGCAATGTTATTCTGGACGCCTTTGTTATCAGCCTGGCTGGTCTCGAGGGCGAGAAGAAGCTGCGGGCTCCCGTCTATGCCCTCATGGAGTGCTGAGCCTCCATTTCTCTCTTTCTGCCGGAAGAACGGGCTTGCTGGCGGCCTCCTGGGCAGGCAACGAGCAAATGCCGCACCCATAGTGCCTAGAGGCGCGGCTACCAAGCACATCTGCTGTGGTAAGCCTGCATCAACTCGTCTTTGGGATTTGCAGCTGTTTCTCTTCCTTTCTTACATCGCCCCCGCCAGTAGTATCAACTCTACACTATAGTCTAGTTAACAAGCTCAGCTCACCTTTAAGAAAATGGCTTCAGTGCAGTCGCCAGGCAGCAGCGCCAGCGCATCTTCGATCGTACGGCCTGACTACATGCACAAGTTCAGACCAGCGGCCGTCAAGCCGCTGATCGCAGAAACCCTGCGCAACGAGCTGGGCGACACGCGGTACGAGGCGGACGACATGGCCGGGCTGACAAAGACCATCGGCGACAAAATCAATGCCCGCTTGGCTGGGGAGGCTGGGCTGGATCGGTACAAGCTGATTACCAATGTTAGCATATTCCAGGATGGCGGGCAGGGCGCTCGCATGGGAACCAGCGCAATCTGGGACCCGGAGTCCGACGGCGTTGCTCAGGAGATGTACTCGAATGGATCGATAAAGTGCGTGGCTGTCGTGTTTGCTGCCCATGTCTACTAGGCGTGCCACCCACGTGAACCTCTGCGGCCATTTGGTTGTCGTGTGGGGGTCTTGAGCAAGCGCAGCAGTGCTCCTCTCCACTTTTCCCAGTCTCTGAAGGCAGCTGGCGAGCTGCCGTTACGAAAATACACTCGCTGTGTACAGAGACCCCTCCTTTTTTTCGGGTTGTGCTCTCGTAGCCCTATGGCTCCCTGGCGAGAAAGCTACCAGCGGCTTCTACAGCACTCATGACGGCGAAGAGGGTCACTGCGACGCTTCAGTGCGTGTCTTGGTTGTTCCAGGGAATCGATAATTCCGCGTATGCTTATAACCCACGGGCACTCCCTCCCTGGCGTCCACGCGGGCTCTACCCATCTTTCCTCTCTTCTTTTTGGCTGCTCTTTACGCATTCGGTTTTCTTCCATATACTATTGCTGTCTTGTCTCCGTGTTCAGGTGCTTTTCTTCCCTGTGCAAGCAGCTCGGCAGCTAATACATGTGCTAAACTTTTTGGCGGGAAAAACTCTTTCTTCTTCCACAGCAGATTCCCTCCTTTTTATTACTTCTTTTTGGCCATTGCTTGGAAACATAAACAAAATGCAAGGACGGGCATGGACTGATTGGCAATTTACACGCGAGGATTTGAAGCGAACCCCGTCTGTTTCTTGCGGGTGGACGGTTGAGCGAGAGGAGCTCGACAGGGCCAAGGCCTGTGGCCTGATTTACTCAGCATCGAGGAAACTGCAGCTGCCTCAAATCACTTCCACATCGGCCTGCGTCTTTCTGCACCGCTTCTTTATGCGGCACACGCTGAAGGAGTACCACCACTATGTAAGGAAGCAGTTGACTGTAGACACCTGTTTGTAGCTGTGTGGTTTTTGTGTGGTTTTTGTGTGGTTTTTGTGTGGTTTTCTGCGCGCACGTATGCTTGTGTGCGGTGCCTGGAGACGGAAGACAGGGTGGAGCAGCATCTCTGCACAATACGCTTGCTTCTAAATGTCTTTTATTTCTGCTGTTTCCAACCGTGCTCTCGCTGCCTGAGCGGCTAGAATATTGCAGCAACGTGTCTGTTCTTTGCTTGCAAGGCTGAGGAAACTCTGCGCAAGCTGGACGACTTCATCCCTGTGATCGTCTACTACGCCTCCAAGGGCATCCGCAAGGCGCCTCCGGGAACCAGCGAGTTTGAAAAATGGCGTGCAGTCATCCTGCGCAACGAAATCGTGCTCCTCCAAGCGCTTTGCTTCGACATGGTAATCGACCACCCGCACACGGCGCTGATCGATCTCTCCCAGCTGCTCTCGCTGAACCAGCCGCTGAGCCAGATGGCATGGAGCTTTATCGCCGATTGCATGCGCCTGCCCCTGTGTCTGGTGTACCCGCCCAAGTCGATTGCCTATGCTTCGCTGTCGCTGGCAATTAGGGTGGCCTCGTCCGATGTGAGAGGTAGCTTGGACGACGCCTGGCTGGACCGGATCAGCGCGAACCGCACAGAGGTCTCTGAGATCGTCCAGTGGGTCCTGGAGTTCTATGCCAGGGAGGCGCAGTCGCGGCAGGCGCACGGGTCGTCGGATCACAATGCCGATGTTTCTCCTACTCCGGCATCGTCTCCCGGGTCCACTACGTCGCCAATGCCGCACGTTCAGCAGTCGCCGTCCGAGACAAAGTAGCAGCAATGCGGCTGCTGCAGCACTCAGACTCTTATACTTGTACATTAGTTTTCAGCTTATAGTGTGATACATCATCCCATCTACTAAAACACGCGAAACAAAAAGACAAACGCCCACGCGTGTTGCCTAGCTCATGTCTGTCTGCTTAGTTGCGCCGCATGTTGCTCATGAACTTGCGCAGGTTTTCGTTGATCTTTGTTCGCGTAGCTGTGGCATTGGCAGCCAGAGACGCAAGCACTGGCGAATTGGTGCCGTCCGTGTTGTGCCCGCTACCATCGACGCTAGGCGAGTCATGTTGCGCCCCCGCCGTTGCGGATGACGACGCCTGTGTGTACGGCAGAGGGCCAGTGCTGCTGCTGTTGCCGCCAGCCCCCGTGATCCCTAGTGGATCTGGGTGCAGTGAGCTGCTGCTGCTGCCACGATAAAGCTGGCTCTGGGCATAGTTGCCGCTGCCAGCATCCATGCCACCGCCAGCTGCCTTTCCAGCTACCGACGGTGTGGTGGGCCCGGCAGGCGAGAATCTGAGCTCGCGGCTCGATCCACCCGACTTTGACGTATTGCCGCCAAACACCATCCCACTACTCGCATTACTAGCCATACGCGTGTGGTCTCCGGCCCTGCCTTGCAGCTTCTGCGCGGCTGGTGGAGCCGACGACGATATTCCATGGGATACATGGTCGGGAGCAGCGCCTTTGGCCTCTGGTGTTGCGTAAGCCGACGCCTTCTCGCCCGTCGTCTGCGGTGTCTTCTGTGCTGCTGCAGCCGCTTCCTGGGCGCTCCTCTGAAGAACGCGGAAGTAGGTAGGCTGGTCAGCCGGCTTGATGCCCTTCAGATTCAGCACTTGCTGGAACACCTCCCTGGGCGTCTTGGGGAACAGCAGAATGAACCGATCAACAAGGGCATCCGGCGGATCGCTCGCCGCCAAGATGGCCTTGAGCACAGCCTCGATGCTGCCCACGCCAGTCGACACGATCTTCGTATACGCGACAGGCGGCGGCGACTTCACACTGTCTCCCATTGATGGCATCTCCAGCAGCGTCGATTTGAGTGCCTGTGCATCCAGCAGCAGCTGCTCCGCGCCCACCTCCGATATCTGCCCGCACTTGTTGATGGCCGACATGTATCGCTCGGCAAATCTGGTGGCGAACTTGTCGCAGTACGAGCGGAAGTACCTTGTGCCACTCATGCCCTTTCTGATGCTCTGCGCCGAGGCCTCGAGTGCCGATGACACCAGCAACACGTAGCCAGACTGGTCCCCGACCATCTGCAGGCTTTGCCAGGGCACCTGGCTCAGTGCTGTAAATGCCGGCTCGCACATTGCCTCAACACCAGATACCAGCACCTTGATGCTCGTATTGATGCTTCCCAGCAGGGCCTCCCTGCATGCAGCGAACGACACTTTGGTCTTGAACTCGGGATCCACTTTCTCGACGATCTTCTGCTCGAGCTGCGATGCCACCGACGCACAGTAGTCGGCCGTATTGACGATCAGGCACACATGCTTGAGGTCATCCAAGATGGTGGCCGTCGACGTGCTAGCTGTAATACGGGGCAGTTTGTGGACCAGCACGTCGCGTGCATAGCTACACAGGTACTGGCTGAACACCTGCGACAGATCGACCATCGCTTGGCCCGTAGACATCGAAGCACACTGCCTGAGGGATTCGCGGTACTGGTACAGGATATCCGTGCTGGAGGCCAGCACGCTGAGCGACGGGTCATCGTCGATGGAAATAGGCTCCTTCTGGAACCTCTCGATCATCGCCGCAAACCTCGTTTGCTCCCCACGGATGAAAATCGACATGTACGGCTCGAACGCACACGATACGGTTCCGGTAAACGAAACCGCAGCCCTTCCTGTCCCTTCATAAACAAACTCTGGCGACTCCTGCTGGGTGTTGGCCGAGCCAGGCCGCTGGATGATGCCAAACTTCTTATTGCACTGCGTCTCAAACGCCAGGGTATCCGACAAAGCTGCCATCAGGTGCTCCACGGTAATGTCGCCCTTGGTCGCCATGATCTCGCTCAAGTGGTCGCGCGTCGCCACGGAGAACCTCCTACTAAGCTCCTCGCTCGCCTGCCACGACTCCGGAAACACCCCCGCATGCTCATCCGAGTAGTTCCTCAAGATGCGCCGAAGCCACGCATATCTCCTCGAGATGTTCTCCAGCTGCGAGACATCGTCGTTGAGCTGGAAGATGGCCGAATAGGCACGCAGCTGCAAGTCGCAGTAAAAGTCCACCACGCTGGCCTTGTCGCCCAGTGCATCTGCACACAGACAGGCGTCGTGCATCACCTGCGTGTCGCCGACCAGCAACCCCTGGGCATCAAACCCGCGCTCCACCTCACGGAACACCTGCGACGACAAGGTGCGCTGCAGCGTAGCCGCGGTTTCGTCCAGGGTTGAGATTTGGCGGATCTTTGAGTACTCGCTAAAGCTCTCCCTCAGCCCAGCAACAGCCTGCAAGACCTGCGCGGCCTCCAAATACTTGCTCTGCTCCGTCAGTATCTTGAGCTGCTCAATGGCTCCAATGAGCATCTGCAGTCTTTTCATGGTAGTCATAGTCTGCGTCAGGTTGCGCTTGGCAAAGTCGAGCGACTTGATATCCTGCGTAATGTCAAACACCATGCGCTCCGACGTTCTTGCCTTAGCCTTCATTTCCGAGATCCTGTCGTACAGATCTTTGATCGCCGCCTTGGTCTCCTCGAGGTTCTGCGTCTGCGCTGCACTGCCATTTGACTGTGCTCGCAGGATCTGGCGTATGTCCTGGTTGGTCGTCTGCATGCGCCGGCGGAGATTCTCCAGAGCAACGTCGACGCCCTCCAAGGACCCTTCGTCGGGAAACAGCCGGTCGACGTAATGCGCCGGCGAGAAGTCTACGCTGTCCAGGTGTCCTGACATAGGTCCGCCTGTGCTCTTGCCGCTGGCACTTCTGTTCATACTCGGCCGCTTGTCGCTGCTCCTGGTGCTGGCAACTTTGCCGTTGGTGCTGCTGCTGTTGTTGTTCCTGCCCAAAGGCACTGTGCCTCCTGGCTGAGGCCTTCCACGCGACATGTGCGATATTGCAAGTATGAGGACGAAGTGAGGGGGACAGTGCTATCTGCCTAGCCTCGGCATGCCAGCATTCCTTTAGACAGCGGTAAAATGGTGCGAGTTTTTCAGCAGCAGCCACACGCTGGCTTGTGTACGAGCATTAGCCGGTGATGCCAATATGGCAGTGTGGTGGTGACTTGCCAGGCCAGCCAATAAAAGGCAGCCCTGGTTTGTTCACACATTGGAGTCGTGGCAGCAGTATGCCGCTGGGTCTCCGCTTCTCCAGACACGCTGTGGAAGGGGACTGCATCGCAGAGGGGAGGGAGCAGACAGAAAGCAGCTGGAGCACGCATACGAGACAAGAAAGCAGGCAAAAGAGCCGCCTTGCGTAGAACCATCACCGCTGAAAATGGAAATGAAAGAGAGCCATGGCTGCAGAGACATTGGTGGCTAAATATAAAGAAATAGAGAAAGGGGTAGATGCAATAGCTATTTAGATACTTGAAGTTGTAAGGAAAGAAGAACAGATATAGGTCGCTCGAAATGCGAAAGAGCTGCCGTTGGTTTGAAGATGACATCCAAAGATGCACACAGCAAAGTCAAAGAGAGAGCAAAAGATAAGCAGCTGGCAAGTACACAGTACGCTGCAGCAGCCCCAAGTTGGGTGAGCGGTGCCCTCCTTTTCCCCTCCAGTGCCTATATAAACTCAATGGTGCTGCTGGTAGCCTCTTTGGATGTGCGGTTGCTTGTGTGGAAATGGGTGTGCAGGGCTCAGTAAGGCGGGTAAGCCTGCTGCTGGTAGTGCTGCTGCTGCTGCTGCTGGGGGTATCCCCCCTGGCCACCATACTGCGAGTTTGTGTGAGCAAAGGAAACGCCCGCATTGCCGATGGTGTTAGCAGCCTGGCCAGCATAGGGAGCAAACTCATCATCCTCGTTAAGCAGCTCCTTGACCTCCCACACGTTGCCCTTTCCGCCGACGCTGAACTCCAAGTCCTCCTTAGTGATCGAATCCCAGTACTTGTAGATCATCATAACCGACAGCAGCGTGCAAATGGTGCCAAAGAACACGCCGTCGACGTAGTGCTTGATGGCGTCGCAAATCTTGTTGCTGAGGAAGATCTGGATGACCTGTCCGATGATGAAGAACACCAAAGCGAAGCAGATGTTTCCAAGCGGCCAGTACTCGTCCAGGGTGTTGACCACAAGGATGATCTGCAGAATAACGTAGATGAACAGGCACAGCGGGTTGAAGATGAAGTACACGATGAAGAGTCCGATCGGGTGGGCCTTTGAGAACGACGCAATGTCCTTGAACGTAGCAATCGCGACAAAGTACATGACTCCAAAGATGACCAACGAGGTAAGGCGGAACGACCAGAGCGACACGGCTGTTCCATCCTCAGCCCACTGGAAGCCAATGAATCCGTTAAGCATCAGGCACCAGCACATGGCGCTGGTGAGTCCCAAGTACGCAGCGACAAAGTACTATTTGAAAGCACAGGCACATCCCGCGCGGCATGTTTTGCGGCGATTGGTAGGCAACATTGCGCCAGAAACACAACAGGGCAGGCAACAAGATACAATGCAAATTAGTAATAAGGAAAGCAGCCTCCATTGTGCTCGTCGCACTAGGCAACTGCCCTCTTGCGTCTTGCAGAAAAAAAACCATGCTTTGTACGCTGGCAATAAAAGGAAGGCAAGGTCTATGTGGATCCCAACAAAAAACACAACAACACGGCACAGCAGCACAAAGGCTGTGCTGGGCCAAGAGGGGGTGTGGGAAGCGATGGCGATTGTGCTGGCGAATAAACATATGCTGCTTCTGCTGGCCGTGCGCTTTTGCATTGACCACTGCTGCATACGTTGGAGCGGATGCCATACAGGCCAGCCGAGAGTAGCAGCCTTGGCCCACACAGCTACTCCCAGCAAGCACGGGCCTGGGGGAGGGGGTGTCTGGAGCCAGCACCTGGCGTATACTTACAGGATAGACAACCGACGAGATGGGGATGATGCCCGAGATGGTGATAAAGTCAAGGACAGTCATGAGGAAGTAGAGGTAGAAAAAGAGAACCATCTCCTTGCGGCCGACCGCAGTGTACTTGGAGCGCACATGGAAAATCATAATCACTGTCATGAACAGCGCAATGATATCGATGATGAGCGACGCCGCCTGGAAGATGAGTGCGCTTCTGACCTCGATGTTACGAGCGTAGCAGGTCGGCTCGTAGCCAATTTGGTCCTTGCCCAGCAGCGGGCAGGCTGCCATTTGCACCGTGTTGCAGATTTGGTCGTAGTAGCCGAACTTGTACATGGCTCAGTTAGCGCCCTTTTGCTCTTATTACTAGCTGCGTGTGTGGGTGTGGTTTGGTGAGGGGTGGTCTGTTTGGGTCTGGGCTAAGAGGCGTTCCTGTAGCTAGCAGAGGAGGCAGTGCGCTGTGGCTGTGCTGTGCTGTGCTGTGCTTCGTTTCTCCCTAAATGCTATAAATTAAGCAGCACCCCAAAAAGAAGGAGAGAGAGAAGGAAGATGTGGAATTGAGGCTGTGGAATGGAAAAAAAGGTTTGAAAATGAGACAGCGTGAGGAGAAAAGAGAAAGACAGAAGCTCCCGAGCCAGTGTAGAAATATGGAAAGGACGGGGGAAGAAGCAAGGTCCAAACGGGAGAGAAAAGAGCAACCAGGCCAGAGGCTAATAAAAGCAGGCGAAAAAGGAGCCCAGCCAGAAGCTATCCACTATTGTTCGCTGCTTGCAGGAGAGTGAGTAGCATTGGGTGGCTCGCTGCACATGGCGCCTGCTATATTTAGAACTGTTGGAAGCTCGCCTACGCAATGTCGATTGGTTGGCCACACTGCTGTCCAAGATGAAAGGCAAGGCTCACGCCAACGTGGCTCCGACGTAGTCAGAGCTAACCAGCGCCTTTGTTTGCGGCCTTTGGGCTGCTTCTTGCCCAGAGCCATGGCCACACACAAAGCCATGGCCACACAAGCTGATCCAGGCCAGATGCACGCCATGGTAGGAGCAGATATGCTCGCATCTTGCCGCAAAAACCCCGATCCACCTGCTTGCCCCACATTTCTTTCCCCAAACATACACGTCCTCTCTCTCGGATACAAGGTGCATGCGAACCAGCCTGACTCGAAATCACACAGTGTGTGGGGGAGGGAGAGAGTCGGCAGAGTCGGCCTGCAATGTCAGCATTGACGTGGACGCGCTGGCACCATTGCTACTGCCATTGCTAGTTGATGTGCACTCCATCTAGGCATTTTCAGCGCCGAAAATGTCCCAACTACTGCTGCTTCCCCTCGCATATTTGCTTCTCCGTGTGCCTACATGCTGCCAGGCCGCATCTGCCATCCGCTTGGAATGTTGTCGTCGAGCACTACATAAACCACACACCGGTGCTCTCGGCATTGCGGACAACGACTATTTCCTTCGCCTCTACCCCCGCGAGTGACTGATGCTTCCTAGCTATTCCGCCCACCCTCGATCCAAACAACCACACATTCTATTCTTATTCGCACTCACAGCTAGATCTCAAAACAAGCAAGATGAAGGGCCCAGAGAGTGTTCGCAATAAATCACAGCCGAGTCGCAGCAGCAGGTTTGATTTAGCCAGCCATGAAATCACCTCCACCTACACGATGTCTAAAATCGACCGAGCGTCCTTGGCAACCTCAGCACGCAACACTTCCGAGAACGTCCACGAGCTTTTACATGCCTGTATCAACAACAACCTTGGGGCATTTCTTTCTCGGCTAGAGCGTGCACAGACACGTTCCACGGCGCTGATTAGGTTCAGACACGGCCTCACTCCGCTCACCATCGCTTGTAGATACAGCGCCGTGAGGGTAGCACGCTGGATATGCGCAAACGATAGCGCAGCGCTAGAATGCAAAGGTGCGTCAAACTCTATTTAAAGCCGTCGACCAACGAATGCTGGGGAGCACTGGTTTGGCGAGAATGGAGTGGCACAGAATCATCGCCATCTCGTGCACTAAAAATAATTCCTTTGTGGCTGCCTGTATATTTAGACTCTCGAGGCAACACGGCCTTGCACCATGCGATAGCCACCGGACACAGCAGATGCGTTGATGCCCTACTTGAAGCAGGGGCGTCGGTGCAGAGCAGAAACAGCGAGGGCGTAGCGCCCATGCACCTGGCTGCGTACCATGGCCACAAAGCCATCGTCAAACGCCTGCTGCAGCACAAGGAGTCCACGCTAGATTCGCGGGACAGCACGGGCAAAACCCCACTGATGCTCGCATCCTTCCGAGGGCGCACACCGGTGGTGTCGATGCTTTTGAACAACAGAGTGCATGTCAACTTGCAGGACAAGGCAGGGTGGACGGCGCTGATGTATGCTGCATTCACGGGCCGGATCGCCATCTGCCGCGAGCTATTGGAGTACGCTGCAGCGCGGATGATTGTGGAGTACAGAACAGGCAAGTGCGCTGCTGATTTAGCACAGGAGGCAGGATACTACGAGGTAGCTGACATTCTCGATAACAAGGAGGTCGCCACGAGGACACCAAGCCTCCTTGAGGGAATGTACATGCCGAAACTCAGACCAGCATCCCGAACCACCATTGACACCACGGATGCCAGTATGCTGAAGACGCCGCTGCGCACTCCGGTGGCAACAAAAAGGACGCCTGCACAGCACCCTACGCCGTACTCTCAACGACGGCATCGCAGCACATCGCCGCCTGCACCCCAAAAGATGTCGCAGAGCACGAGTGCCCCATCTGCGGTGTTTGGATCCCCGATGATACCGTATCCGCACGCAAGTAGCCAGCCACAGGCGCCATCAAAGCAATCATCGTATGCCCCGCCTCAGCAGATACCACCGCCTGCCATCCCAGCACCGTCAGCACAAAGGCCATCTCCAGCACAGAGTTCAGGCTTGCGTAGGTCGCAGCCCAAAGCCACAATCAAACCTGGCAATCTGGCTCCCCAAAATGCTTCAAGGGGCAAGCCATCAGGCCAAGCTGGTGCCGCTTCCCAAAGTGCATACCGCAAGCCAGGTGCCCACACCAGCGCCAAGCCAGACACGCAGTTACAGCAGCAGAAAAAGCATCAGTCTCAAAAGAGCATCCTCTCGCTGGTAAAGCAGCAGCAGCAGCAGCAGCAGCAACAGGGGGGCCATATCGGGCACAAACCACCTTTGAAATATCCCCCTCCAAGTCAGCACAGCGGCAGATTGTCTAGTCGGCCATCTAATATCTCTGGTAACCCGATCCAGAATGCTGGCAGTTCGCACGGGACAGAGCTGCCAGATGGCTGCTTACGCCGAGACAGCTACGTACCAATGGCGGTGCCTGGGAGTTTTCCTCACTTACAGGGTGCCAGCACTTCGAAGCGGGACAGTCAAAACATATGTTCGTTTGCAGTGCCTCCGCCTCCGCCTCTGCCTCCACACCCGATTGGAGCTGCTTCAGCGGCTGCGCCACCACACAAGCCCAGCCCATTACATACACCAATCACTGTGATACCAGATCCCCTGGGAATCACATCGAGCCAGCGCATCCTTTCAAGTGGCCAGTATGCCGCCAAGCCCCAGAGCATATCGGGCAGGATCATGGACAGCATCTCACGCGCTTCTCTCAAGTACCTGGACTCACGAACCGACCAAGCTCTTAAGCGAGAATCAGCGCAACAGCGACTGTCAAGCAGGCCCATCCTAGACACCAGCACACAGCCACCCAACGAAGTGCCAGAAAGCTCTCGTACAACGTGTCTGCAAAAGCTAGCGAGGTACGCAAAAATTGGATCCCGCAGGCGGCGCAAAACCACGTCGTCAGCACCAAGGAGAACACACACACTGCAGGATCCATACAAGAAATACCACGACAGCACCTGGATCCGCCCGTACTGGCGGGTGTTTTCTCGGATCGTTACCCTGTGGATGCCCGACCTGATCCTCAACAAGCTACTCAAGAAAGAGACGCCAGAGAAGCGACAAGCGTGGCGTGAGAAGATCGCGCTCTGCTTCATCATCTTGCTCATCACTGGTTTGACTGCGCTGATCTCATTCGGGCTCTCCTCACTATTCTGCCACCCCGTTGACCCGATCTCCCTGCATGTGCTGTCTGAGAAGCACGGGGCTAATGCGACCGAGAAGCTGACCGTTGTGCGTGGCCGCATATACGATGTGAGCAACCCAGCCGATCAGCTTGCCTTGCGCTTGTCCAAATCGCAGTATGGCCATGATTCGAGTAGCCTGTTTGCGCCATTTCCAGAGGAGACCAGGCAGTGCAGGTTCTGGCCCAAGGAAATGTCAGCAAGCAGCTGCTACAGCGTGTTTGGAGAAAACCCAGGCTGCACGTCATCCAAACCAGTGTTGGACACCCTGCGCAGGCTCAGAACGAACAAGTGGGTCGTGTACCAGTGGAGCGACGTCCTGAGAGAAGGCAATCCAGAGAAGCTGTTTGTGTACAACGAATTTGTTTTTTCGCTCAAGGCGTACTTCACGGGCACCGGCACAGAAGGTGGCTATGGCGAGCACTTTGGCAAGAACTTGTCGCAGGCGCTCCACGACATAGTTGGCACAGACGCAACAATTACAGTGTCAAGGAACGCTGCTCTGCAGGAGCTAGTCCCTTGCTGGGACTCGCAGCTCCGCTTGGGCCGCATCGAGGGCAGCACTGTTGGATGTGTGATCACATCAGGAATCACGCTATCGGTGACGGTGATACTGAACGTCATGATCCTCACCAAGCTCGCATGCGCCGTGCTCTTTGACTGGGCGTTTTCCCTGCAGCTGACAAAGATAGCAAAGCACTTTACGCGAGGCAACAACAAGCGCGTTCCACATGTCCTCATCACCATCACGTGCTACAACGAGAGCGAGGAGACACTGCGGTATACGCTCGAGTCGGTTGCCATGACAAACTACGCGTGTAGCCGCAAGATCATGTTTGTCATCACCGATGGCCAAGTGCCAGCAACAGGTGACACGCGCACCACACCGGAGATAGTCCGCAGCATGATCAGCAGGCTGTCCCCCAGCGAGCCCATTCGGCCCCTGCCCTATATCTCGATTGGCGAGGGGCCGAGGGAGTACAATGCAGCAGAGGTAGTGCCAGGATCGTATATCAGCCTGAATGGCGTGCCGGTGCCCTGCATCCTGATCAATAAGGTCGGAACCAAGCGCGAGCGAGAGGCGAATGTTCCCAAGGCAGGCAATCGCGGCAAGCGGGATTCGCAGCTAATCGTCTTGCAGTGGCTGAGAAACGTCTTGATGAACGATCACCTGACGCCGCTCGAGTTTGAGCTGTGCCGCTCAGCGACCCGGCTATCGCAGCTGAACCCCGACCAGTTCGAGTACCTGCTCATGGTCGATGCCGACACGCATATCGACGTCGAGTGCATCCCACGGCTGGTTGCAGCCATGGAGCGGGATCCGGGAATCATGGGGCTGTGCGGCGAAACCAAAATCGCGAACAAGACAGAGTCCTGGGTGACGCGCATTCAAGTGTACGAGTACTACATCTCGCACCACCTCAGCAAGGCATTCGAGTCCCTCTGGGGTGGCGTGACATGCCTCCCGGGATGCTGCTCGATGTACCGCATCTTCAGCCGCAAAACACAATCGGGGTCGCTGGTGCCGCTGCTCGTTGCACCCGAGGTCATCGATGCTTATAGCAGCAACGAGACCAACACCCTGCATCAGAAAAACCTGCTGCTGCTGGGCGAGGACCGCTACCTGACAACGGTTCTCCTGCGGGCGTTTCCCAAGCGCAAGCTTATCTACGTGCCGCGTGCAGTTTGCCGCACCACCGTGCCCAGTAAGCTCGCTGTTCTGGTGTCGCAGAGACGGCGATGGATCAACTCCACCATCCACAACCTCCTGGAGCTTATCCTGGTCCAGGACCTGTGCGGCACCTTTTGCTGCTCGATGCAGTTTCTTGTCCTCATGGACCTCCTAGGCAACGTGGTCCTTCCTTCGTCCGTGATCTTCTTCTACTACCTCATATTCGCTTACTTCTTTGGGTATCCGGTTGCCATGCCCCTCCTGCTAATGGCGCTGACGTTTGCGCTCCAGGGCCTCATGATCCTGATAACCACCCAGCGAATCGCGTACATATACTGGATGTTTATATACATCTTGGCAATGCCGCTGTGGAACTTTGTGCTGCCCGTGTACGCGTTCTGGCGGTTCGACGATTTCTCCTGGGGCAAGACGCGGATGGCTGGGAAGGAGGATTCCGTCGCTGAATTCATCACTGATGATGAGCGGCAGGCGCTTGAACCCATCCCATTGAAGCGATGGAAGGACTGGATGCGCGACCACTTTGCTCTAGGCAGCGGCCAGGCGCAGAATGGCAATGGGGAGAGCGAGAAGCCTGCAGGGATGGCAGGGGCATCCAAAGGTGCCGTGCACCGTGGTCAGCACATGCCGGTTGCAAAGTCTACACAAGCGCCGTTTCCAAGCATCGGTAGCATGAGGAAAGACGGGCCCTCGCGGAAATACGAGAGATGGTACCAGGAGCTCTCGAAGGTTCAAATACCGACGCCTGCGAGCCATACCGGTGTGGCAGCTCAGACAGCACCGCCCAAGCAGCTGCCAAAGCCGGGCACAGCGCTGACCAGAAAGTAACAAGGGTTGGCGACAGGAGAGAGAGTGGTCTTTTCAAAAACGCATTTGGCTGAATAGGCTATTGGCTAATTTTACATTCATACGATTAATGTTCGAGAGGAGATGTCGGGGAGATGTGGCGAAGATAAGAAAGAGAAGAGCGAGGGCTATCGTGCTGACATGGAGCCACTGTGAGGGGCACTTCGCCTGCCTGTCTGTGCAGTCCGCTGGACAGGCTTAATCGTGCTTCTCGTCCTCCTCAGCACGCTTGGCCTGGAGAGCACGGATCTTGCCCTGGGTGTTGAAGTAGGTGCCAAAGGTGAATGCAATGAGGTTGAAGAAGGGGACCCAGACAAGGGGAGGCAGGAACTTGGCAGCGAAAAGCTGGACGCTGGGGAACACGACCCAAGAGACCTTCATCATGCCCAGGAGGCGGCTGCGCACAATCTGGATGACATTGTCAATGTTGCGCTCACCGGCAATAACGGCATTGGCGGCAAGGAACACGGAGTTCAAAATGGGCGAGATGATAAGATTCTGAGCCAAGATGGTGAGCAGGGTGTTGAGCTTGGTTTTGGGCCGGTTGGCAAAGACCTTGTTGAGGATCTCATAGAGGAAGTGGTTCAGCGGTCCGCTGATGAACAGGCCGTAGAGCGAGAACTGGAGCACGCGCCTGTTGACCACAAGCTCAATGAGGCTCTTCTTGACAGGACGACCCTCGAAGGCAGCCTTCCTCTCGCTGGCCACATCAGCGGCGCGCACACCAGAGCAGCGCTGGGCAATCTCCTCCTGGAGGAAGTTGAGAGTCGCAGTGGTGCACGCCTTGGTGGCCAGTGGGCGGCGGGCGAGGGCGGTCAGGTAGGCAGTCAGAAGTGCGAGGGCGATGTTCTGGCGAGCGGGCTTCGAAACGGCGGCCATGCTTACTGCTGATTTTTAGCTACAACAAGGAGAACAAGAATAAACACGTAGAGGGTGGGGGCGTGCCAATGGGTACAAATAAACCAGAAACGAAAGGAACAGCGAAGAAAAAGGCGAGGCAGTAGAGAAGAGCAATGCGAAGCCAGCGCTTTTTAAGAGACGATGCATGGCTGCTGGGTGGACAAGAGCAAGAGCAGCCGGGACTGCGAGGCGCAAAAGGGCAACAGCGGAGAAAAAGGGCATGCGAACACGCCTGGAAGTGTGCATCCACAAGTTTACGGGGACCTGAAGACGAATCCATGCAGAGCAATCAATGCAGCTTGTGCACACGGCTGCCAACCAGGGCACGACGCGTCGCTGCCGCAACGTGTTCTCCAGCGGCGAGAATATCTGCACTTTCTCTGCCGCGTCAGAGATGCAACAGAAGGCCATGTTTGGTGGCTGGAAGCAGACGCCGGTATACAAACAGCATGGCTAGTGTGCTCGCAAGCTAGGGCACAAGACTGCGTTTTCCGCTATATGATTTTTTTGGCGGGATGAGCCCAGTCTCTGCTTGCTTTGCTCATCTGGCATCTGTGGAAGCTCCCCTGGCAGCAATCGCCATTCCGCTCCACCCGGTGCCGCGGGAATTCTTACTTGCCGACGCTGCCAAAAATTGCCGTTCAGTCCAAAAGGAGAATCCAATGACGGCACATGCGCAGCGCTCGTTGCTCACACACCTACCAAGCAGCGCGTCCAGCAGCCGCTGCCAGCGCATGACCTGACAAAGGACATGGCTACCGAGACGTCACCGCCAGCAGCCAAGCGACCCAGATCAGGGACCCCAGAGCCAGGCTCTCCCGAAACAGCGCATAGCACCTGTGCCTAACAAGGTGGTCTGCACCGGGAATCAGCTGATTATGCGGTGCCAAGACAAATAATCGCGCTTGGCGCATATTAGCCCTTGTCCACGCCTCTTGGAGCGCCAGGCCCCATCCCTTTACACCACCAGCACGCCCCTTGTAAGCCTCTCTTTCGCCAGCAATCTCGTTTCATTTTGTTTCGCATTGCGTTATTACATTTACTACCCCCATTGCAAGCTGCTAAGAAGAAAAGGCGCATAAACGAGCCGCCGTAGCCGACCCCTGAAATTATGCTCGACTTTTTGTTTGGAAAGAGGAAGACACCGCAGGAGCTGCTGCGACAGAATCTGCGTGCGCTCAATCGTGCACAGCGCGAGCTCGACCGAGAGCGGTCGAAAATGGAGATGCAAGAGAAGAAGCTTATCACAGATATAAAGAAGGCCGCAAAGGCAGGGCAAATGGCAAGTTGCATAGCTGCTACCAAGCGCACACGCGTCTGCAGTGGCGCCTCAAGCGAGACGCCAGCATGGCCATGCAGTATACGAAGCTAAACTCCTGGATGTGTCTACATGTGGATCGTACGCTGTGCTTTTTTTTTTTTTTGTAGAATGCGTGCAAGGTCATGGCAAAGGACTTGGTTCGGACTCGGCGCTATGTGCAAAAGTTCTACAAGATGCGCACATCGCTCCAGGGCGTTTCGCTGCGGATACAAACAATGACTTCGAACCAGCAGATGGCCACAGCCATGCGAGGCGCAACCAATGCCATGAAATCAATGAACATGTCAATGAACCTGCCCGGAATGCAAAAGGTTCTGATGGACTTTGAAAAGGAGTCGGAGATGATGGACATGAAGGAGGACCTGATGAACGACGCTATCGATGACGCGATGGAGGATGACATCGAGGACGACGAGGAGGAGTCTGATCAGATCGTCCAGCAAGTACTCGACGAGATTGGCCTGCAGCTCAACGAGTCCCTGGGTAATGCGCCGCAGACTGTCAGTGAGCAGTCGGCTGTAGCAGAGGGCATTTCGGAGGCCATCGACGACGACGCTGCTTTGCAGGCTCGGCTAGACAGTCTGCGCAGAGAGTGAGCAGTGGCTTTTGCGCTGGCGTTGCCAGGTGCGGAGCTACGCCTTCATCATCATCATTATTTCCACTAGTATCGCTCTTTGCAGCGCCTTCCGCCGCCTTCTTACTCTAGCTAGAGCCCCACGCCGTATATGGATCTGTCTTTCTAAACCTCATTTATTAATGATATAAACTGGAATGCTTTCTGCCAGCAGCGGCAGGCAGCGAAAACATGTACTCCCACTTGCCTAGTCCTCGTCCATAGATGCATCGCTATCGTCGCCGGATTCGCCATCAGAACTCGAGCCAGATTCATCAGCACCTTCAGCACCAGGCCTAGCAATGGCATGCGAGCCCTGCACGGCGCTGTTCGCTCCACCCTGGGCCTCCCGAGCATCCCGCTCGTCGCGGAGCTTATCGACTGACGCAAAGTTCCCGGCAATGCACTCCGCAAAGATCCTGCAAATATCCCTGGCCACCTCAATGGCGCTGTTATCCTCCAGCACGATGTTAAAGTCCTCGTCGACGATCTGCGAAAGCACCTCTTCGATGTCGGAGGGCTCGGGCTTTTGCTTCTTCCTTACCAGCTCGTCAAAGTAGTTGATTATTTCGTCGACCATGTTGTCGCGCTTTTCTTGCGAATTACGTCCGCCCCATCCGTTCTTCACTGCCAGCTCAAGCGCTGTCCACTTGGCGAAGATGTGGTCGACGCCCTCGATGAAGGCCTCCTTGTTCGGGTGAACCGGTGCTGCTGCCATTATCTGTATCTGCGCTGATCCCTGAAAGGTGTGGGCTAGAGAGAGCTACGTTTTTGTGCATAAACCGAAAGCGATTGCTGGAGCCAAAAAGGCAGCTGTCGGCAGAAAAATTTTCATGTGCAAGCCAAAATACAAAGAACACAGGCCACCGAAACATTGGGCAAGCCCACGTGTGTGGACGAGCATGAGGGGCTTGCTAAAGGAGAAGAAACTGATAATTAGATATGCTATATGAAAGAGGAGAAGCGAAAAGGCTCAGCCAGAAGCAGCGCTGGCCAGAAGCTCTTCGTAGATAAGGTGGAGCGGCTCGCTCTTAGCGTCGGCCACCGAAGCACGCAGCGCCTCAAACTTGCCAGCAGACACGTTCTTGGAGACGGGCTCCAGGCTGATCATAATCGCAACAGTAGACCTCAGCATCTCGTTGTGCAGGTCCACCTCCATCTTGTTAGGGTTCTTGGGCACCTTGGTCTTCTGCTGCTTCTGGAGGCTCTCAGCGATAGCGTCAAGGTGTCCGGCAAGCACATCAGGCCTGGTAGAGGCAAGCTCAGCAACAACCAGCTGCACAATAGCACGAATCTCGCGCTCGTCGGTGATGCCGCGAACAATGCTGTCCGCCACCTGCGCGGCATCGACAGCCCTGGGCATGGTACGGACGAGCATATACACGCACTGGTACGCGCACCGGCGGGCCTCGAGACCGTCGTCGATCTTCTTCTTGAACGGGCCCATGGTGATCTCTCGGACAAGGCTGTCGTTAACAACGGTCTGCTGGAAGAGCGCTGGCTGGATGTCGCTGACCAGGCCGTCCAGCAGCTTGTCCTTCGTCTGGATGATGGTGTACAGCGTCAGCAGAGAGAGCCTGCGGATGCTGACGTCGCCATGACTAATGTTGGACAGCACACCAGGAAGAGCAAGCCCGATCTGCTTATCGCAGTCTGCGCTCAGCTGCTTGCCGGCTATCACAGTGCGGAAGGCCGTGATAAATGTGACCATAGCCGCAGCACTGCTGCTGGTGGCAATGCTTTCTGTGAGCTGAGGGACGTATTCGCCAGGGAAAACAACGCAGAGCACGGCGAGGCATTGCGCGACGATGTCAGGCACTGGCACCGAGCTCTTTTGCACAAGCTCTGTCAGCTGCGCCCAGGCAAACGCAGCGGCCTTGGCATCGCAATTAGCGCCAACAGCAACGTCGACTGCAGTCTTCACAGCAGGAAGCTGATGGGGATCGCATTCCTCGTTGTTGGGGATAGCATGGGCAAAGAGCTCGGGGAGCACATCTGTAAAGTGCGCAGCGTAGTTGCCCAGTGCCAGCGCAGCCTCGCTGCGCACATCGTCGTTCTTGGACTCGATATGCACATACAGCTGGTTCACAAGCTCCTGAGACTTGCCCAGAATGCCCTGTTTGGCCGCATGGCCCAGCACACGTAGAGAGAGGCACAGGTGAGCAACGTCTGACGTTGTCTTTGGCACCGCAAAAATGTACTTGGCCAAATGGTCGCTCGACCATTGCTGGTCCTGGGATTCGCAGTATCCGCGGAAGAGCTGCATTAGGCACCTCGCATTGTTGTCAATCGCAGTTTCGGGGAACAGCACCTGGCTAGACTCGCTGTTGCGGCTGCTCTTGCTACTGCAGTAAGCGCTGTAGCCCGAGTCCCAGACACGGAGAAGCTGGCCCATCCATTGCTCGACAACATCAGGGAACCGCCTGGCAATGACTCCAAACAGCGCTGCAAGCGCGGAAATGCTACTGCTGTCGTGAACAGAGGGCGGTGCAAGCGACCTCATCAGGCAAGAGGCTGAGAGATCGATGGTCTTCTTGCCGACATAGGGGCACAGGCTGGTGAGCGCTGCAAGGGCTTGTCCGGGAGGAGAGATGTCGGACCTGTTGATGATTTCCAGCACTGCTTTGGCAATATCGTCGCCTTTCTTGCCAATGGCGTCAGCCCCGTAATCAGCAAGGTTCTCAATAAGGTTAAGTGCGGCAATATACTGCTTTGCGTCGCTCAGCGAGAGCAGAGAGTGTGCGTTGTCCAGGGCAGCTGGTGCGGCTGAGATGACAATGTCGCTGGGGAGATGCGTGGGCTGGGCAATTGCCATAACCAGGGCCCGGATAAGAGGCACCGGCGAGTCGACGTTGCCCGCCTTCCACTTTGTCAAGGCATCAAAGCAGCAGCTAGCGACAGCGTGGTCAACAAGGTCGCCAAGCTGGCGCAGCATGGTGCCAATGAACACGTAGGTGCTGCTGCGCAGAGGCTGGTCGTTGGTGTTAACAAGGGGAAGAACACCAGCAGCAGTTTCCTGCGCCCAAGGGACAAACGGGGAGACATCCACGTCAATGCCGTTGCCCGCAGACCGCAGCAGAGTCAAGAGCTCTCCTGCAACGTCCAGAGCAGCCGATGGGACCTGGAATGCAGTGCTCGAGATATTCCCAGAAATGCCATCCTTCACGGTGGCGGCGAACTCGTACAGCTCAGACGAAAGGGCCTTACGGGAAGCCAGTGCATGCAAAAAGTCGAGTGCATCGAGCTTCAGGTTGGCCTTGACCAGCCTAGTGGAGGCTGACTGCAGAGTGCCTGAAGTGTCCTTGGCGTTCAGCGTATCCACGATCAGCTGGGTGATTGCCGAAAGCGACGACCGGTCAAGGATGGGCTCGCTGATGGCAACAAGCCTCTTAAAGACAACAAAAGCCAGCTGTTTGGTCTCTGTTGACTTGGGATACGATCTTATCGCAGACAGGAGAGATGCCACGATCTTTGGAGTCTGCTGAGCGAGCAGGTCAACCGAGCCATCTTCGACCTCCATATCCGAGTCCGACTTTGCGCTGACAAGCCCTTTGATTGTCTCAAGCATGTTTGCAAAGGCAACGAGGACCTCAGCACGCACGACGTCCTCTCTCTCCTTGAAAGACGAAACAAGAGGGGAGCCGATGCGTGCGATGATTTCCGTCGTGCTGAAAAGGCCGCTACCAACAAGCGCAGAGAGGAGCTTGGCTGCACTGAGACGGATATCCCAGGAGTCGTCTTCGTCGTCCGCGTAAATGTCGTCGTCAAACTCGTCGTCCAGCTCGTCCTCGCTGTCAATGTCAACATCGCCATCACCCCCGTCGTCTTCATCGTCGTAGTTGTAGTTAGGGTCAAACTTTAGCGCACTGATTGCCACGCCATAGATATCTTCGATTTTGTCACCGGCCAGCTCAGGGCTGCGCTGCAAGATGGTCTCAAGCGCCAGCAGAGACGTGATGCGAAGCTCGCGCTCGCTGTCGTTGATGGTGGCGAGCTCCCTTTCGAGGATGACCGGGATAAGCTTGGTGACACGCGAGGGGCACTGGCGAGTAATGACAACCAGCACACGCAGGAATGTGTTGGTCTCGCTTTCCTTTGAGCTTGTCGTGTAGCGCTCGAAAATCTTGTTCAGCGGCTTATTGGAGAACTCCTCGGGGACGCTGATGATGAACTTGCCAAGGGCGGCAATGGCACGCCTGCGGACTGCAGGGCTCTCGTTGCTGGCGTTGGCCAAAAGAATGTCCTGGACGCTCTCTACAAGCCCGGCTCCACTCGACATGTGCTCTCCGACGCGCACCAGGATTTCAGCCAAGGCATCGATGAGATCAACCTTGACATCAGACGGCAAGGTAGCTGCTGCATCAGCCAGCGTGGACACGATGGGTCTGGCCAATCCAGCAACCGTGTCCTTGGCGTATGTGTCCTCAGGAAGCCGGGTCACCATGACGCGCAGCGCAGCACTGAGCGCGCTCTCGCCAGAGGCCCTGCCCTTCGTACTAATGCTATTGCACACATCTGTGACTGTAGCGGTAACAGTGTCGGGGTCAACAGATGCGAGCACATGGCTGAGGCATCCCATAGCATCGTTTTGAACCTGGCTGTTGGCATCGACGAGCGCCTCAACAAGAGCGCTGGTGTAGTGCTCGCCGTCCTCCTTTGAGAGTCTGCCCTTCAAGTCCCTAAGCCTGCTGGACAGGTCGCTGATAGCCATGAGCCGGATATCAAAGTCGTTGTTCTTTATCTACGCTTGGCATAAATGCAAAAGATGAGTGTTTGCTTGGATATGCCTCAGTCTGTTGTGCTGTGCTCAGCGGCTGGCTTTGGAATATTGAATTTACGCAGCATATTTACCTTGTCCAGGAAATCCTGGCACTCCTTGGTTGTCATTTCTACTATCTGCCCCACTTGGTTGCTTTTTAGTATGTGTGCTATGCTTCAGATATGCTGGGCTCGAGATGGGCTATTGGGTGAAGCTCGGGCTTGCGAATAGAGACGAGCAGAGAAGAAGCAGGCTGACTCTGCCACACTCCCTGGCTTCGCCCCTTTTGTCTGGTTGACGTATGACACCCCTCCCCCGCATCCCAATGCGCAGTGCGGAAATCCAAATAGACAACACCAGCGACCCTTTCGCGGATCAGTTGATATTTCTTAATCTGCCAGACATATCCCCTGCCAGAGGCGGCTGTAGCGTATGCACGCTAAACAAACGAGCATCTGGCATGCTGTGGGCCAGAGCAGCTAGTGGCGAGTGCTTGGCGAGTGCGATATAGGTGCATCGGTGAAAAGGCCACATCCACTGGTGCTTGTGCAAGGCAAGAACCGCAGCTCGTCCCACACGCGCCGCTCTGGTCTGTGGTGCACCTGGCGCCAAACACCGCTGCTGGTGCTGTTGCCCCGGGCTCGATAAGAGACGGCTTCCATCCGCGCTGCGCATTAGCATGTGTCGCACTAGCTGGCTTTAGCACACTGTAGTCTTGTGCTGCAGACAGGACAGGCCGTGGGGGCAGCCTCCCTCGAGGGAATAATCCCGAGTAATCGAATCACCGCTTCGGGCGTTATCTCCCAGGCCTATATTTCTCCGACAGCGAAGCTAGGTCCTTGCGCTGGATTTTCTTTCTAGCTCGGAGAAGCGCTAGTCCGTCTGCCCCTGTTTGTTTTCGCCCTTGCTTTTTCTCTTCTCTCATACACGCCGCGCTTGTCTAGCCCCTCCATTATATACACACATTCACAATGTTCCGCCTCTTCGCCAACACCTCCAAGAACGCTGTTCGCACTGCTGCCAAGGTAAGGACGAGCCAGTAACAACTGCCGCACTCGCTTTTGGATTCACGGATTGTCGAGGCGTGCAAATTGCACCAGATTGAGTGTTAACGTGTTCTTAACACGACTTGCTGCCGCCGCGAGCTTGTGTGTGTAGGGCCAGCAAGTGCGCAACCTGAGCATTCATGAGTACATGTCTGCCAATCTCCTTGCGGAGGCCGGTATTAAGGTCCCCAAGGGCATGGTCGCTACCTCTCCCGAGGAGGCCTTCCAGGCCGCCAAGAAGCTGGGTAAGTGTCGGAGTTAGCCACTGCCTGTCTACAGGCAAGGGTGCTTCCTTCGAAGAAAGAAGAAGAAAAAAGCAGTCCCACGCGGTCCCTTGAGAGCTTATCTTTTCCATTTGAAACTACCAGCAGTCACAGCAGGCTGTGCCCACTAAAATTGCCGCTCATGTTTGCTGGGGTGCTCTTGCTTAGGCACATCTGACCTTGTCATCAAGGCCCAGGTCCTCGCTGGCGGCCGTGGCAAGGGATCCTTCGACAGCGGCCTCAAGGGCGGTGTCAAGACCATCTACAGGTAAGCAAAAGCAGTCTCACTTCAATGAGCTCATTTTTCAGTTCCTTGGCGAAGGCTGATGTGCCCTCTGGCTGATTGTCCGCACGTGCTGTCAGCTCTCGCGCTTGATTGGATTTGCATGCAGCTTTTAATCGCCACGTATGCGCGGCCAGATAAAGCGTGAGCCATGAGAAAAACATTTTTTTTTACTAGAGCTGGCCATAGCCGCGCTAAACCCTGTTCAACCGCTGCGTGGTGCCTCCACTATCTAACCCATGTAGCCCCGAGGAGGCTCGCAGCCTTGCTGAGAAGATGATCGGCCACAAGATCTTCACCAAGCAGACCGGCGCCCAGGGCAAGGAGTGCGGCAAGGTGTTTATTGTCGAGCGCAAGTACGTGCGCCGCGAATACTACTTCGCCATCCTCATGGACCGCGCCACTCAGGGCCCCGTCATCGTCGCCAGCTCCCAGGGCGGTGTTGACATTGAGACTGTTGCTGCCGAGAACCCCGATGCCATCGTCAAGCTCCCCGTCGACATCAAGGCTGGTCTCAGCCTCGAGGCCGCGCAGGGTCTTGCTGACAAGCTCGGCTTTGTCGGCAATGCCCGCGAGGAGGCCGCCGATGCGTTCCTCAAGCTCTACAAGCTGTTCATCGCCAAGGACGCCACTCAGATCGAGATCAACCCTCTTGTTGAGACCTCCGACCACCAGGTGATGTGCATGGACGCCAAGTTTGGTTTCGACGACAACGCCAGCTTCCGCCAGAAGGACGTCTTTGCTCTGCGCGACCCTACCCAGGAGGACCCCCGCGAGGTCCAGGCCGAGAAGTGGGACCTCAACTACATTGGCCTTGATGGCCGCATTGGCTGCCTCGTCAACGGCGCTGGTCTCGCCATGTCCACCATGGATATCATCAAGCTGCATGGTGGTGAGCCCGCCAACTTCCTCGATGTCGGTGGCTCGGCTACCACCAAGCAGATTTCAGAGGCGTTCAAGATCATCAGCTCTGATGCCGGTGTCTCGGCAGCTCTGGTCAACATCTTTGGTGGCATCATGCGCTGCGATGTTGTTGCCCAGGGCATCATTGACGCTGTCAAGGAGCTTGACCTCAAGATCCCCCTTGTTGTCCGTCTCCAGGGCACCAACGTTGACCAGGGCAAGAAGCTCATCAACGAGTCCGGCATCGCCATCTTCCCCTGCGATGACCTTGACAAGGCTGCTGAGCTCGTTGTCAAGCTCAGCGACATCACCACCCTTGCCCACCAGGCTGGCCTGAACGCCAAGCTCTCGCTTGCCTAAACTGGCAGTGGCCCTGCTCATATAAAGCCGTCCTTTCTTTCAACTTGCAACCCCCCTCCTTCTCTTTTCGCTCTACATAAATACCACTTCCTCCTCTTTCGCTATACATGCGCCCCGTGCACGGGCTGCTCGTAATACACTGGTATCTTTTGTTGGGAGAAGGAAGATGCTGGAATAAGTTGGAAGTGGATGCGGGCACTAAAAGAAGCGAGGCTATTTGTGACTTCAGTTCACATCATTGCTGTTTCCGCGTGGAGGAGGATGAGGAGGATGAGGATATCCACGGAGTCGAGCTCATCGGGCATTGCCGGTCTATTTGGTTGCCCCACCAATTCAGCGTAATGCCATTTTGCGAGAGCACAAGGAACTGGAATATACCCGACAGAGCCAAGCCCGAGTCCAAGCCAGCCGACAGCGTGAAGTTGTACTTTTGCCACCATACGCTCCAGTACCGGTAGATGATAAAGTTGAAGATAAACCCAAACAGGAACCACATTGGGAAGTCGACTGGCGGCATGGGCGGGAGACCCACGATTCCCGAGAGAATGACTGGTATGTAGATTTGTTTGAGCCAGCTGGTGTTCGGAAAGCACCTCTGCAGGAGGTACACCGGGATAGGCAGGAAGAGGCCGAAGAGGAAGCCCCAGAGCAGCGGGCTGTACGGCGACCCTTCGCCAAACACCTTTAGCGGGCCGATGAGGTTCCATATGATCGATGCGCTGTAGACCAGGTTTGTTGAGCGGCACACCCATGGATATCCGCCTGGCTGGCACATGTGCGGGATGTTGTCGATGAGCCAGAAGAACAGGCACGTCTGTATCACCACGCTAAACAGGATGCCGACCACCTGGTACAGGAGGACCTGGCGTGGCGGTATTTTCATATAGTGCCCGAGCTTCATGTCCTGGGCGTAGGAGAGCGCCTGCGCCAAGCTTCCGTGGCCGTAGAGTTTGAGGATGGAGTAGCCCGTGGGAATCCCCTGGAGCACTATCCCCGAGAGCAACTCGGCGACCAGGCTTAGCCCAGGCTGGCGGTTGGATACCGCCTGGATGATGCCCACAGGAATAACGAGCACAATGGCGATGGCGAAGGAAAGCAAGTAGCCCCACCACGGAACGCCAATCCGGCCGCCCACACCCACGCCCACGGCCGTCGTGCAGCTGGCTACGAGCATAGCCACGTACCACCATGACTTTACGGGTGGGTACTGCAGGATGAGCTTGCCGTGTATATCGTCGTGCCTGGCCTTTGTCTCGCGCACCCTCTCGATGATCTCCCTGCCATTATACAGAGCGATATGCACGAGGATGGACATCAGTGCAGCGAAGCCAATGCCGTAAACCCAAGAGAACTCCAGGGACATTCTAAGCGGGCTGTAGCTGTTGTAGGCGCTGACGTCGAAGACGCCATCCTTCATGATGCGCGAGATGTTGTAGACGGAGCTGTTAGTGGTGAACACGCTGGCGCTGTAAAGGGGCAAGGAGGCGGAGCCCCAGAGGTTTTCGAAGTAGGCGACGGGGAGGGCGACCCAGAAGACAAGCACAAAGCCCACAAACAGGTTGCAGGCAGCCCAGAAGGGCGTTGCAATGGGGCTGTTGAGAAACGCGTTGGAGAAGACACTCCAATCGAGAGAGAACGCAAGCACACCGAGCCCCTGCTTGCCGTCTCCGACTAGATTCGCCAGGTGGCTGTGTGGTGCTATGAGACAGAGGATGGAGATTGTCGAAAGGGCTTGGAGCAAATATCCTGGAATAAAGTACCACACGAAGCTGGCTGCAAAGCATATCCAGAAGAACCGCGTTCTACCACCACTCGGCGGCGGCTGTCCACGGCCCCCGACATAGCTCATCCTGCTGCCGCTTCGTCCGCGCGGCCTGTCCTGGTCTGGCTTGTGCTCGTGGAACGTGCGGAACAGCGACGCGTTGATGAGAGACGACGGCCAAATCATGGATGCTGGCAAGACCAGAAGCGTGCGCGAAAGACCAGCTAGCGAGTATGCGAATAGCTGGCCCGTGAGGAGCAGAATGAGTGCAGTCCACAGAGAGAACGTCGGGATGTAGTAGAGCCTCAGCACGGCAAAAATGTCCACAGTCAGTGCCATATATGCGCTCGAGTTTGACATGAGCGAGATTAGAGCGTGCTCCTTGATTGTGAACGGGCCAGGATTCATTGTCCATTTGTACCCAAAGCAGTTCCACGTGCGTTTGGGCAGCAGCCAGGCCATGGCGATTCCCAGCGGATAACACAGCAGCTGGACAATCAGCAGGTTGAGCGCAATGGGGTTGTCGCGCTCCCAGTAGAACTGGTTGACGAAGGAAATCAAGCATACGAAGAATACACCCAGGACATTGGAGCGGAACGTCATGGACGGCATCGATGGTACATCGGAGTTGCTGACAGCCATGCGAACAACCTCAAAGGGGCTGTCTTCGACCTCAGCATCGTCATCTCCCTTTTCAGTACGTGTACAGTTTCCAAATGAATTGCCGCTGTTATTGGTGGTTGTGGCTGTGGTTGTGGCGGTGTTTGAGGAGTCTTTTTCCTCTAGGTTGTAGTTGCAGTTTATTTCGGCGTTATCGGAGGCGGTGGATGCGGTGTCTGAATACCGCATCCCAGCAAGCTTCTGGGTGTTGCTCTCTATCTCGTCGTTGACTATACTTGGCGTAGCTGCCTGGCTTACTTCCGCTGCGGCCTCCTCGTTTTGGGCTGCATCCTCGATGTAGCTAGTTCGAGCACGTGGCGGGGGGTGTAGCAAGGAACTGTTTTGCGGCTCGGCATCATCTCTGATAGTCTTGTCCATTTAGGCTAAACGTAGTACGGCGTGTGTGTCTACTATAGCCGAGGAAAGAGCGAGAAGGCAGTAGGGTGTGTAGTGGAGTGTGTTGACACGTAAGGGAGTGTATGGAGAATGCTGGCTAGTGTCACCGATGGAGATGTATGCGTCACACGTAGTGGGACACCTATCGCTATTGCCAATATAGCAGGCTGTCTGTCTTGTAGCCTATGGTCTGCTTTGTAGGTAGAGAAGGGGTGGGCTACAGTGCTACAAGGCTATAATAGCGAAAAGCATAGTGCAACAATCCTCAAAGAACAAATGTCCAAAAAGAGGTCATATCTGCAGCGACAATTGCAAGTGCGTGTGTTCGTATGTCCATTCGCATGTGTCTCGGAAATGTGTTATGCACGGTTGCAAATGGGGACCTGGGATTTTCTACTATTTCTGGCGGGATATTCTGTATGTGAACATACATAATGGCATACATAATGGAGAGGAACAGGGCGCAGTAGCACTCTGTCTGTGCCACCTAGAAGTGAACGAAAAGGAGGGGAGTAGTGGCAACAGACTATGTGCGTCTCTCAGCATGAGAAGGCACCATTTACGCAGCGTGGCTATGCGTGTTTACGCTTTCAAGGATGTGGGCTGATGTGAGAGCAAAGGGCTAAATGCTTTGCCAATGGAGAAACAAAAGCAAGACGCTCGAAAAGCTTTACCTACTTATATACGGATTTTAAATGGTATATGCAGCGGAGGGAATGCTGAGTGAGAGGGAAAAAAAGACAAGAAGAGGAAGGCAAAATAGAGGAAGGCAAACGAAGCAATGCTGTAGCGAGACACAGCAAGGAGTGGGGGAGATGGAAAGTTAAGTGGGTTAGAATATCATATGCAGCAATTGACTTGCATACGGGATAGATATACACATGTGCATCTGAATGGTTATGTGTGCCAGCTGTTTTTCTGCATTTATTTAACGGCACAAGGAAGGCGCCGGATGCTACGGTAAGGAAAGTGCAAGCGCTATGCGACTTGTCTGGCCACGCTCAGCGCCTAGGCAATGAGGGCGCCTGAATTTGCGCAGTATTTGCCCAGGAACGATGGCTGGGAAGCTATTGAGAAATGCGAGACGCTGCTTAAAAAGCGTGCTAGGAAAGACATGCCTGGCAAAAGGACGCCAATTAAAACGCGTATGCACTCAAATGAGGGGTGTCGCATCAGTAGTTGAAACTCCACTGGCATCACATTTTCCTCTGTAGCTATGCCGGTAGGCAAAAAGTACGGAGTATGCAAGAGCAACTGGATAATCGTCAATAGACGCCTATGTATAAACGGGGATTAGCTCGTAGCATTCCTTCCTTGGCTGTGGAATCCTCCGTGCAAGACAGGTGCATGCAGTGAAGTGGGGAGGGAGGCACTGCAAATGCCCAAAACCCACACTGGTGGCGGTTTTGTGGCAACTCTAATACCCTCCGCCATCCTTATTGAGGTCAAACAGGGCAAAGAAGGGGCGGCGTATATTCTCTGGCGAGGGAAGCAGCCAATGGACAGCAGCGACAGGAGCGAGGCTGCTGTATTCGTGGGCACGAGGACCGCGTTTGCCTATGCTGTTGGATATACTGTGTAGCAGGGTGGACGTGGAGGCGGCGACTGAGGTGCTCGCATCTGAGTGAGGGGAAGGTGGCGGGCCATGACAGGACACGGAGACGTGAGGTGGATGGACGTGCAGCATCGTGACGAGACTTGCTTTATCTTTTCTTTGTTGGGCCTCTGCTGGCTGCTCATTAATTTACGTCTTGTCGATTCTTTGGGCGCATCCGATATGTGCCAAATAAACACATATATGGGCGCCAGCTTTCTATTTTTCTGCCGAGCGCATGCACAAGCCGATATGCATAGATTTGCTCCCAAAGAAGAAAGGAGCCAAGAGAAACAGTGAAAGAGCGTGATGTACGCTGGCCGAGACGAAAACAATAAACGGGCATTATCGTCGCTGGTCAATAGAGCAGGCCTGCTTGTCCGGCGGCAGCTTGCAACGCTGTGAGCGGCACCATCTCAGCACGAAAGAAACGGGGCACGCATCATTGCCAAGTCACATATACACGCAGCCACATTTGCTTGGATGTGGCTCTTTGCAGAAGCAGCAGCAGCATCCCGCCAAGCACCGCCAGACATGCCAGCCAAAAATAATACGCTGATTTTTCAATTAGCGGCAGGTGTCAGTTGGTCAGATATTGGAGCGACGCAGAGAAGAAAGAGACAAAGACATCTACACTTTGCGGCCTTGTGCTTGTCCCTCTACTGGGCAGGGGTTTTCAGGCAAAGAGATCAGGGCACTTGTGTGTAGCGCGCTCAAAGAGACCATACGCATCGAGATCTACAGACGCATTGTGAGTGGAGGCGAGAGGATGGTGAATTTAGGAGCAGTGTGGGTCGATTGTTTCCCGCCCACGCGGGCAGACATAATAAACATGGATGTGCGTGTACATGTATGGATGCACAAGTGGTGGGGATGGGAACAGGCATGTTTGGAGCGCAAAATTGCGGGTTTACCCAGCCCAACCAAACACGGAATGCTGGGTCTGCAGAAAGACATGCTCACATGGCTACTTTGTGGGCAGCAATCACACATACACGCTGTATAATGCACGCCAGGCGCAGCAGCAGCATGACAAGCAGCAGAAAGAGAAGGAGAAGGAGAAGGAGAAAAAGAGAAAGAGGTGCTGAAAATCACTGCATGCTGTTGTGTGCACACATTCTGCTCACAAAGACATCCCCATCCACCCATCCCAGCAATAGTACAATCGGCGGTAGGGAGAGCAGATGTTTGGAATAGTGGATATGGTGAGGATGTTGTCTGAGTGGGTCAGTGGGAAAAGAAAGGTGTGACAGCGCAGCAGAGCGAAGGCGAACAATACAAAAGAAGTGACGTACCGAAGCTGTCAGAGAGGTCGACAGCAGTGAAGCCGTTCACGGTGCCGTCGCTCTGAACCTTGCCAAGCAACTCGATATAATTGGAAGTGAAGGTGCACTCCTACACATGCAGCAATGGCAGAAGCAGCGGCCAAGTCATGAGCAGCAAGAAGGCATGCGAATAGTGCAATGGGAACATGAGGACAAACGCAGGCTTCTCATTCTCAAGCTAATATAAGCACCCATAGGCGCGCCTTTGGGGTTGATGAATGGGGGAGGCAAGACAAGGTGTCATTCGTGATTGATCGAATGAGAAAGCCCAACAAAGACAGCGCTGCAGAGAAACAAAGCAGAGATGTACAGGTGGTGCATTGGTATGGTGGGCGGATGGGTGGTATCCAGCATGCAGATGTGGTAGTATGATGCGCAAAAAAAAGAAGGCAGCAGGCAAACAAGGGCAGTTTGCGGAACAAGAAAATGGAAGCAGCACACAACAAGGGTCTAGGAGCTGCACAAGAGGGAGCTGCCAAGATGGAACACAATGGCGCCAGCGCTTCTTTGTTGTGTTTATTGTTGGCGTTGTTGCTGCTATTGCCTTGGCTGCTGTACCTGGCCGCGGACGCTGCATGCGCCACTTATTAGCTTAGAGCTGGGATGAATTGGGAGTGGTTGATTATTTATTTTTTTTTGGATGGGCATGCTTTATTTGGCTTCCACAAGTCCAAGTGCGTGAGCACAGCGCAGGCAGGAAACCGGGAATGCCCACGACACACGCATTTCCCCAGTCACACGTGGATGGCAGTGGCTGTTTAAAGTGATCCGAGCCACACCAGAAAGAGGTGGAGGAAAAGCGGGCGACCCAAGCCGCGGACGAGCAGGGGAGAGATGCCAATGGAAGGGCCGTAGTAGTACGTATTGTAAAAGGCAGCAGCAGCAGCAGCAACAGCAGCAACAACAGCTTTACCGTTGCTGTTTCGGTTATTAGCAATGCAATTGCCGAAAGAGGGAGTGGTTGTTGTCTGAGCTACTGCGCAAAAGACACTCGCATGGAGACGTAGCATTCTGTGCGTGTGGCACACAGCTGAGAAAAGGTGTTTTTTTCGAATGTGTGGAGTGAGGCAGAGATGAGGAACAACCGCGTCAAGAATAGAACCGCACGATAGAAATGCCAGTAAAATTGGGAGTGAGCAGCGCGGGTGGCAAGAGAACACAATCCTGTGCTGTGCAAAGAAGAATAGAGGCCTCTTGCAACAATCACTCGGCAGCCATCTGTGTTTCGGTTAGTGGTGCGCAAGGAGGGAACGAGGAGCGGGGGAGAGGGAGAGGCGAAGCAGTGGTGGCTACTCGATTATTGAGCAAGCAAGCCGGGTAGCGGCTATAGCCACTGCTCTCCGGCGCGTGAAGAGAGCAGCAATAAAGGCGCTTTGTTCAGCCAGCAGCGCCAATAACAGCAGCAGCGGCATCAGTAGACATGGCAGACAAGGAGGCAGTAACCAAGATCAGCCTTGCTGGGACAACTTACTACGGCGGGATTGACAGCAACCGTGTTTCCATCCGATGTCTCGAGAACAAACCCGCTGCCCTGGGACTACAACGAGAACAGCTGAATCAAACACCACGAGATAATGCAGCGAGGAGAATGTTTCAGTCGCATAAAAGCCGCGCTACATGGCGATAGAATGAGGGACAAACAATATGTGCGCAGGGAAGAAAACAGGCGATTTTTCTTCCAGCGGCAGGGATGCCCCATACGTGCACTGTGCTCACATCGGCGTGGGCTGTGTATTGGGGAAGGAGGCATGACGTGGCAGATGGGTGCGAAAGTGCACACACACACACAAGCTGTCACCAGCTTGTTCGTGTAGTGGTGCCAAGAGCTGAGGGAGGCGGGGGGAGGTGGGTGCGAGGCTGCTCAAATGGACGTGCAGAAGAGCAGCGTGCGGGCGGCTGACAGGCATTGGAGGCGGACAGAGCTGCTGCCTCGAGAATAAAACGAGGTGGAGGGCAAAAGAAGCTGTGAATCAGCAGTCGCAAGTGGATGATTGTGTGAACAGGTGAAGCGACAGCCTCGCTTTTGGTAATATTAACGCCCTCTTTGCAGGCAGACACAAGGCGGCTCTGCCGCTGGCCTTCTCCGTACTGCTTATGAGGAGGCTTTGAGGGCTGGCGAGGTATATGCCCGCCGGTGCTGCTCCTTCCCCTTCCACTCACCCACGTAATTGTTACGTGTGCCATTTGGCAGTGGTGGTTTTATTGCGCATGAGGGATCCGCTGCATACAAGGCATCCACGGAACAGGGGAAGAAAAGTGCCAGAGCATAATCGCGCATTCACACATTTTCGTATACGCGGATGCCACGCAGATTCGTGGTCGAATTTGACAGCTGGCATCCACTTCATAGCCACAGCCATTGGCGCGGCTTAGGAAGAAGGGTGTCGCTGCAGCAGCAGGCAATCTGCAGCTGGCGGTGGACATATGGCTCAATATACCCCTGCGTGTATGTGTCTATACGAGGGCGTGGATTGCGTATACAGCGGTATATTATTTCTCTAGCGGGGAGCAGCAACAGGAGACAGGAGCGCGCATATGGCCACGCGCTCGCACCCACGTACAACCAGCAAGCGCATTCATTAGATTACAAGTGGCTACGCCATGGGAATAATGCCGCTCTCGCTCGCTCTCACTCGCCCCCATTGTGTGGGGAGAAGCAGAGAGAACCGAGCAAGAAAAGAGGGCATAGACATGTGAGACACAGCAACCTACCTGAACAACACGCCCAACGAGGCGGACCGTCGTGTTGGTATACTGGCTGAGCATGCTGGCGTTGACGCGAGGAGTAGGCTTGTCCATAGCTGGTGATTTTTGATTCTTGCAAACGAAACGTGGTAGCGCGTATCCGTTTAATTCGTCCGGCGCTGATGTTTCCGGCAATAGAACTGTTTAAACAGAGAGCAGTAGTCGCAAGCGGGTGGCAAGAAGAAGCAGATGCTGAATTTGCAGTGGTGGAAATTTCGCAAGGGCAGCCAGGTGACTCGTGGAGCAGGAAGAAAAGGTGTGCTGAGAAAAAGGAGAGCAGGCGTCTGATCTCTTGTACAGAGCCGCGCTCTTAACGTAAACACCTGCGGCTGCGCAGTCGCCGTCTGGCGTCCTTTCGCGAAGCAGCAGCCAGCGCGTACCCGCTGGCGCCTGTTCAGCAAGGCTGGTGATTACATCGCGTAATTTTGCAATCCCGGTGTGCGGTGAATCACGCATGCCCTTTGCTTTGGGGGAGGCTTGGCTGAGGAACATAGGCTCCGAGCCTGCGGGAGCAGGTGCAAGAGATAAAAATAAAGCAGGGGCAAATAGAAAACAGGCTTTGGCGTGTGGCAGACAGGCAGACAGGCAGACAGGCAGCCAAACAGCCAAGCGGGCAGGCTACCGGCAGGCAGAAAGGGGGTAGGCGGGCGGAGGGGCCCAGAAAGAGAACAAAGCAACCCACAAAAGCGAATGCGAGATCCGTCGCTGTATCCACGAGGTCCGCATTTCTGCCACGCATCCGCAAAACACGAGCTTGCCGAGCGGACGGCGGAGGCTGTGGCATACGCACAAAGGCTGGCAGGCAAAGCGAGGGCACGCAGCCAGCCAGCCAGCCAGAAAGGCTCCAGAAGCAGTAGGAGAAAAGACGAGCGGCACGTCAGCCAAGCAGCCAGCGCTGCCTTCTGTGGTGTTGGCTGCCCAGCAAGGCAAGAGGTGCGGGTGCATCGTTTTGTGCGCAGGAGCGTGGCCCGCCAGTGGTAATCAGCCCCACCCCGCGGCCACCCCCCAACAGACATGCGCCTGAGGGTGGTGCTCAATTTTCAGGCGCGCTGGTTATTTTCGGTCGCAAGCACTTCATGCAGTGCTCGGCCCAGCTGCGTGATGAAATCGAAATTGAGGGAAGCAGCAGAGGAATAAAGCAGACATTGGGGGGCCCGATACACCCCCCGCTGGCTCCGGAACGGGGAGGGGGAGCAGCCGGGCAACGTGCCGCCCCCTTCACACTTGCTCGCTCTTTGTGCGCATTTTTCCTCGCACCAACAGGTCTTTCTAAATGTGCTTATTTTGGCGGAGGAATAAAAAGTTTTCATGTTTTGTTTTCTAGCTTGGCACGCCCTGTTTTTGGCCATTCAGTCTCTTCTCTACAGCGTTTTGCAGACCTTTTTATTTATAGGGCTCTACAGCCTGGCCACCTCTTCCGCTGCCATTGCCTTTTTGTTTTTTGTTCACCAACCCCCGTCTCATACAGCACAACTACTCTCGCTCTGAGCAGCAGCACAGCACACAGCACACGCTCTTCTTTTCTTCCCACCTTTTCTCTTCACACTCAGCAAAGCAGCTACATCACCCAGCATTGCAGACGGGCTCTCGTGTACTTGTACTTTCCCCTTGCTCGTCCTCCGCGGCATCAACCATCCAAAACACAAACGCCCAGCGCTCGGCAGCTCTGGCCCGCCTAGCTCGAAGCCCTGAGCTTGCAGAACACCAAAGCCAAAAAAATAGTCTGCAACCGGTGTTGCCCGCAGCTTGCTGCAAGAGACCACATCAAAAACTGTTGGATAGGCGTAAATGCTATTTTAGGGATCGCTTGTCTGAGTCCTGCCCCCGTCTCTCCCCTCTGCATCCAACCTTGGTTTTTGTGCCCAGTAATAAATAACGCCTTTCCGGTCGTTGTTTTTGATTCATCGCCACAGGCTTGCTCTTCGCACCTTTCCCTGAACGCCTTTCTCTCTCCTCTGCCCTCCTTGTATTATTCTCTGCTCCTTCATTTTTCTGCTCCTTCACATCGCGACTGCAATGGACACGGGTTCGCTTAGCAACGAGCAGCTGGCGTATGTGGCTGCCCGGACGTTCAACAAGCTGTGGATGCACCGGAGCACGCGCGAGTCGCTTCAGCCATTTCAGACGTTCTGCTGCGAGCTTCTGCGGTCCACCCAGATCGCAGTGCCGATCGTGATGCTGACGCTCCTCTACGTGCGCAAATTCAAGCAGAGATTCCCCGGCGTCCATGGCGGCCCTGGCAGCGAATACCGGATGTTTGTCGTTGCGCTTATGCTCGCCAGCAAATACCTTGAGGACAACACATTTACAACGCAGACCTGGTCGGATGTGTCGCATCTGCCCGCAAAGGAGCTTACGATTATGCAGCGCGAGTTCCTTGTTGCGCTGGATCACCGCCTGCATGTCCCCGAGGCTGAGTATAATGCCTGGATCACCCAGCTTCAGAGCATCATTCTCATTGCTGACATGGGCAGCAGCGGCAGCGGCAGCGACAAGCAGCTCTACGGCGCGATGCTGCCCATGGGCATGCCGTCTCCATCGTACCCATCGATCGAGGTGCGCTCGCCTGTTGGCGGCGTTGCTGCGGACTTCCAGGTCGTGCCGTCGCCAACGACGGCCCAGTACCACGAGATCCCGCAGGCCGAGCTCATCCCATCGCCCCCTGCGAAGCGCATGCGCCCGTCGCTGCCGTCCTCGTCGGCCACGTACCCCAGCTACTTTGTTTCGCACAGCGGCACCAGCAGCCGCAGGAATGTCGGCCAGATTCACGTCTCTGCTGCTGGCAGCGGCGGCGTCGCACTTGCCCTGCCGCCATACACCCCGCCCTCGGCTGGCGCTGCGTTTACTCGCGGGGAGTTCACATTCAGACTGCCTTTTGGCCCGCAGCAAATGTACACTGCCGCCAGCGCCAGTGTTGCCGCCTCGCTGCCGCCAGCAGGCATGGTCGCTGCCGCCAGCTCCTCCTGTGCAGTAGCCGCGGCTCGCCAGCACCGCCCCGCTGTGTCGTCGGCGTTTAGCCAGGGCGATCGCCTTTCGCTTTGCGGGCACCACGCAGCAGATGCTGACGGGGTGATTGGCATGCCAGCAATTTCTGCAGCAGCCTCTGGCGCGCATCACCACCAGCACCACCTGCAGCATGGGCACCAGGCTGGCAGCACTGTGCCTGGCTTCAGCAGCGGCGGCGTGTTTGAGAATAGAAAAGCCTCCACGGTGGTTGTCAGCAGCAGCGGGTTCATGCAGCAGCAGCAGCAGCCCGTTCCGCCTGCTGCCGCCGCAGCAGCAGCGCTTGCTACTCAGTACCAGCCGCTGTACTACAACGTCCCCAGCTTTGGATACGGCGCAGGAGCCGCTGCAGCGGCGTCCTTCCCAATCTACACCTATGGCGCCTAGGACCCCAAAACGCATCCCCCTTGTCAAGTGTATTTCTTCCCATCCTCAACTTCATTATCTTGTATAGTACCACCCAAGCAGCAACCCCTCCCCATTTCCCGTGTAGATTTTCCTATTTAAACCTGAATACCATTCTTTCGTTGCACCTTACATAACAGCAGGCGACGGAGCTAATTGTGGAATGCGAGCATGATGCCTGAATAAAGCATAATTGAAATGCTGCCAAACAATGGGCAGCATGGACGGGACGGGCAGTGATGTGGAAAATCGCAGGCTCTACTGCTCGCCAGAAGGACAGCAAAACAAGCACCTGCGTTGTCTTGTCGGCCTGTCGCCCACGGCATTGTGCATACCTGTTTGCGTCTTGTGTGCGTGCTGCCCTCCCTGGGAGCCAGGCAGCCTCTCAGAATCTCGCTCATGCTCACGCATGCTGGCTGCTCATCCCATCCCGCGTCTTGCCATTTTCTTTCGATGTGGCCCCACTGCAGCTGCTGCCGTTCGACGCCTTCAAGCATGCCGTGCCTCCGCGCCAGGGATCTGACTTGTTTTTGCATTCTCCACGCCACCGGCCCCCTCGCTGCGCCTGCGCGGCGTTGCCTCTCGCCTGGCTCCACGCACGCAAACAGGGGGCCACCACATGCGCACAAATGTCCAGCCCGCCGCTGGACAGACGGTGGGCATGCACAGCAGGTCTCCCGCTCTGCCCGCCTGGCTTGCGTGCCGGCGGCGGCGCAAGATTGGCAGACTCGACACACTGGACAAATATAAACACGTAATGCGAAAATCCCCCTCGCGCCCACATCGGTTGCACTCGCGCAATCTGCGGATTGCACTCCCCGCCCACGGAGTGGCTGCACGGGAAAGGCAGCGCTGTGCTGCTGCTCGCAGTCTCCTGATCAAACCAAACCGCGCGCAGGATCCGTGTTACCCGCTGGCCTCGCTCCCCTGTGCAGATCGGACGAACAGCAGCGCGCAAGGATGGCCTCCCAGCCGCCCACACCCCCTCCACGCACGAGGATCCGGCCCAAAATGCTGTTTGCCCAACCGAACACGCGCCCGAATATTCCCTGCTGGCTGTGCAATGGCGCCGCGGTGCTCAGCGCAGGCCCGGTGCCCCAGAAGGCGGCTTTGGCTACAGCGCAGCTTCCTGTTGCAGCGAGATGTGCGCAATTGTGGTATTGTGCATTGTGCGCTGCAGCAGCCTGGTGCGCTTTCTGTGTCAGGCAGATCCGCAGATACGCCGATCGACTATTTATCCCGCACACCCGGCTGACCAGCACACCCCAAGCCACTGTGCTCGTTTCCACTGGGGGGTTTTCCGCCGCCTCTGCAGAGAAAGGAGCGGTGGGGGATGCCCCGTCGCGCAAGAGGCCCGCCCAGCCCCCACAGCATGCGCAGGACCAGTGCTTGTTTGGGCCGCTGACTCCGACGCCGGCGACCACCAGTTTCCTTATGCGCGCCGCTGACACGCGCTGTCCAGCAGCACGCATCGCACACGCATGCACACAGGGGATTCCACCTCCACTGCTGCTGCAGCGGTTGGGGGTCTGCGTCGATCATCCTGCCCCTCCACTCGCTTCTGCCTACTGCACACAGCACTCGTGCGCAATTGTTGATGGCCACAAGAAAGGAACAGTCGGGGCGGCACTCGTGCGCAATTGTTGATGGCCACAAGAAAGGAACAGTCGGGGCGACATGCCATTAGTCCTGCGCGCCTCCAGAGCGAGCACCAGAGCGTGCTTCCACTCTGGTCATGCGGAGGAACCCAAACACGCTTCCTGCTGCTGCAGCGCGATGACACACCGAACACGGTCCTTGCAGAATAAAGCTGTGCTGAAGGGGAGCACAATGTGCAATGGCGCGGCAAACGCTGCCCCGCTGCCTGGCCGTCCCCACAGCCAATGGCTGCTGCGAGCCACACGACAGTGTGAGGCACGGAGGCAGCGAGGCCGCTCATTCGGCCAGGCTGTGCTTCTCAGTCGTCGCAACTGGGAAGCGCCTGACGACATGGCATTGGGACGTAAAAATAGAGATTTAGAACGAACAGCCGTGGGATAGGTCTTCATCAGCGGCTGCGCGAGGGAGGAGCCACACGTTCGCCAAGCATCGTGTAGAGCTGCAGGCGCACTGGGAAATCAGGCGGCCTCTTCTTAGACATGCGGCAGCGCAGGCACTGATGTGCGCTCGCTCCCCGCAGGTGACACTCCCCCACGCTTGGCGCCCCGCTGCTGGCATCGTGTCATCTGGCCACCAGCAGAGAGCGGCATTGGAGCCAGCCTCCGGCGGGTGTCACCCATCCACGTCCCAGACGGCCCTTCGATGGCGCGAAGCGATCGCAGGCGATCGATCAGCAAATCACCGCAGTGATTAGCCAAGAGAGGCAGGTATTTTCACTTCGAGAATGCTTCTCGCTGCTTCGCATTGCATGCTCCAGCACAATTTCGCATCGCGCACACTGCCTTTTGCTCCCTTTCACTGCTTCTGAGCTAAAAATACAGTAGAGCCTGGTGCCACCTTGTTTGTTTTGTAAATAATGGACACGCCGACGTCAGAAAAACCAAAGGTCCTCGATCCCGCCGCTGCTGCCGCTACCAATGGCGAAAAGCATTCCGATTCAGTGCCCCACAATTGCACGCCGCCGCCGCCGAAGCGTCGAAGAACCGGGTCGATAGTGTCGCCTAGCCCAATAAACAAAAGCTCGTCCATGGCGCCCGCCCACCACACCGAGGTCATCCAGGAGGTGATCCCCATCAAGGACATCTCTCCGTTGCTGCAGGACGTGCCCAAGTGGCAGCGGGTGACTGAAGACGTGTTTAGCGCCGTTGTTTCCATTCGCTTCAGCCAAGCGGCCGCATTCGACACCGAGCCCGCGCTGTCGTCGGAGGCCACTGGGTTCATCGTGGATGCTGCGCGCGGAATCATCCTGACTAACCGGCATGTCGTGGGTGCTGGCCCCTTCGTTGGCGAGGCCATCATGTACGACCACGAGGAGGTCGAGGTCAAGGCCATATACCGCGACCCCATCCACGACTTTGGGTTCCTAAGGTTCGACCCGTCGCAGGTCAAGTACATGAAGCTGCGCGAAATCAAGCTGATGCCCGAGAGTGCGCGCGTGGGCATCGACGTCAGGGTCATTGGAAACGACGCAGGCGAGAAGCTTTCCATTCTGGCTGGATCGATCTCGCGCGTCGACAGAAATGCACCAGAGTACGGCGACCTGACATACAACGACTTTAACACCTTCTACCTGCAGGCGGCGTCGAGTCTCAGTGGCGGCAGCTCGGGAAGCCCCGTCATCGATGTCAACGGACATGCTGTGGCCTTGCAGGCCGGTGGACGCACCGAGGAGGCGACAAACTTCTTCCTGCCCTTGGACCGCGTGAAGCGTGCGCTCGAGTGCATCCAGGCCGGCGAGAGCGTCGTTAGAGGCACTATGCAAACCCGCTTCACCTACACCCCGTTTGATGAGTGCAGGCGCCTGGGTCTGACCGTTAGCACTGAGGCAATGGTCAGGCGCGAGTTCCCCGATGGCATCGGCATGCTCGTCGTCAACACTGCGCTGCCAGAGGGGCCGGGCAGAGTGGCGGGGCTTGAGGAGGGAGACGTGCTGGTCAGCATCAACGACGAAATTGTCACGCATTTTGTCAAGCTCGAGAACTACATGGACTGCAACGTTGGACAGAAGCTGGCACTTGTGGTCGATCGCGGAGGCAAGGCTGTCAGGATTAGCGTGGGCGTCCAGGACTTGCACTCCATCACGCCGTCGAGATACGTCACGCTGGGCGGCGCGATCCTCAACAACCTCTCCTTCCAGCTGGCATGCGCGTATAATGTTCCTGTGCGTGGCGTCTACCTGGCGTCGCCCGGCAACGTGCTTGCGCTCAGTGATAGCGACGAGGGAACAATTATTGCCAGCGTCGATAGCAAGCCCGTCAACAGCATCGACGAGTTTGTTGAGGTCATAAAAGCCATCCCTGAGCGTGAATTTGTCCCAGTGTCGTTCTACAGCATCGAGGACGTGCATTCCAAGCACGGCGCGGTGATCCAGATCATGCGCCATTGGAGCAGCCTTCGGATATACACACGCAACGACTCTACGGGCCTGTGGGACTTCACTACGATCAGGGAGTGTCCCAAGCCACGCGAAATCAGCCCTGTCAATGTCAAGTTCCCTGTTTTGGACAACGTCAATGCCGGAAAGGCCGCAGAGTTGGCCAACTCGATGGTCAAGGTGCTCTACCAGATGCCCATTCGCATCGACGGGTCTCTTGCAATGCGCTGCAAGAGCTACGGCGTGGTCGTCGATGCTGAGCGCGGCCTTGTTGCAGTTAGCCGCAGGACCATCCCTGTGAACATCGGCGACTTGTCCATCACTATTGCAGAGTCGGCCATCATTCCGGCCAAGCTGCGCTTCGCTCACCCTAGCCACAACTTTGCCATCATCCAGTATGATCCCAAGCACATCGGCGACACGGATATCAAGGCAGCCAAGCTGTCGCTCAAGCCGCTGAAACAGGGAGACCCTACCAGGCTTATCAGCTACAGCCGCTACGGCCACCCCGTGTGCATCAACACAGTCGTCAGCGACACGATGCCAGTGGTTATTCCACCAAGTGCGTTCCCACGCTGGCGGTGTATCAACTCGGAGGTTGTCACGCTGGAGAGCCCGCTCACCTTGGATCACTCATCGGGCGTTCTTGCCGACGACGAAGGACACGTGCAGGCGCTGTGGCTCTCGCACTTGTCGAATAATAGCGAGGGAAAGGACCGCGAGATCTTTGCAGGCCTCCCTGTAAAGGCGATCCTGCCAGTGCTTGAGCTACTGCAGCGTGGCGAGGACCCCAAGCTGCGCAGCCTGAATATCGAAGTGACGCCAATTACCATTGCCCTTGCACGCAAGTCGGGGCTTGGCGATGAGTGGGTCAGGAGGATCCAGGAGGAAGGGCGGAGTCGCGGCAACCTGTTCTGGGTCAAGAGCGTTGAGACTCTGAGCAAGGCTGTGGGCGTGCTGAGGGAGCTTGACATAATTATCAGCATCAACGGAAAGCTGATGACTAGGCTCGAGGACCTCGACGTGCAGTACACGCTGGAGAAGATGGAGGTTTTGGTTCTCAGAGATAAGCAGGAGGTCAGGCTGCAGGTCGAGACTACCGAGTGCAGTGCTGGCACTGACCGCCTGGTGTTCTGGGCGGGAGCGACATTCCAGGCACCGCACAAGGCGGCTTTGCAGCAGTCGCGCACGGTGCCATCGGGCGTGTACACCTGTGCTAGATCCATGGGATCGCCTGCATATATGTATGACCTGGCGCCTACCATGTGGATCACCCAGGTCAATGGCGTTAGTACTCCGGATCTGGACTCGTTTGAAAGAGCTGTCAGGGCGTGTCCGGATAACACCTATGTGCGCATAAAGGCTATGACGTTCGATTCAGTGCCCATGGTGCTTAGCGTTAAGACCTGCTACCATTACTGGCCCACATCATCGCTTGTTAGAGACCCGACTGCGGACGAGGGCTGGCGTGGCGACGATGACGGCGAGTAAAGAACTCTTCGTTTGTTTGTTTATTTTTCTTCAGTTTTTGGCTTATTTTGATATCCAATAGACATCTCCGATCCAAAAAAAAAAAAGCAAATGGTGCTGCTGAAGGATGCTGCTCGGTCCAATTTCCCGATGCCTCTCCGGCTAGCCAAGACAGAATCTGCAATTATTAAGCCGGAGCTATCTGAGTGCCTGTGGTGCTCGCGCTGGGTTGTCCAGTAGAGCCCGACGCCGGGCCCTAGTTGGATCTCACACAGGCGTGGGCAAAGTGCAGACAGAGTGTGGCTGTTCGCTGGCAACAGGTTTTCCATCGGGTGGGTGGGGGTTGCGAGATGCGCGTTAATTGGCCCAATATCGATCGAGCCGTGATTGTTTCATCGGGCTAGTTTGGCTTCCGAGAACGGCGCTAAGTGCACCCGCGAGCTCCTCCCTCTCACCTGCCGCACCTGCTACCGATGGCTGTTGGCTCTAACCGTGCTTTCCACTTCTGGCGCTGGGCATCTCGCGAGCAGATATAGTATTCTCGTGGTTCGGAGCCTCCGGTGGTGCTTACAAATCGAATGTAACTTCTAGGACCCAGGCTGGGCTGCATCATTTCTCTGGGCGACCATTATGAAACAGTGGCTGGAGGCCGATAAATACCAGGCTTGTTCTTCAGGATAGGATCTGGCTCATCGAATATACCCAGCAGCCGCTCTTTCTCTCTCAGCCCGTACTGAACTGCGCACGCAAAACAGCCCTCATACCTGCAATAAAAATGGCCGCAAACACCAGCGTCGCTCTTGTCAAGCATGTCCCTGCTGGCGCCGTCCCGCTCTCTGCCTTCAGCGTCGCCACCGCCGCTGCCCCCACCAAGGAATCGCTCAAGGATAACCAGATCCTCATCCGCACGCTCTACCTCTCTTGCGACCCCTACATGCGTGGCCGCATTTCCGGCGCTGGCGACCGCTATGTGGCCAGCTTCGAGATTGGCAAGCCCGTTGACGGCCTTGGTGTTGGCATCGTCGAGGCTTCGACCAGCGCCAGCTACGCCGAGGGCGATATCGTCACCGGTGGCGCGTTCAAGTGGGAGAGCAGGTTTGTTGCCTCCGCCTCTGGATACACCAAGGTTCCCGCCGAGAGCCCCATCTCGCCCGCCAACTACCTGGGTGTTCTGGGCATGCCCTCGTTCACTGCCTACATCGGCACCGTCTCCCTGTGCAAGGCTAAGGCCGGCGAGACCATTCTCGTCTCTGCTGCCTCTGGCGCCGTCGGTCAGATGGTCGTCCAGCTGGCTAAGGCTCGTGGTCTGCGCGTCGTTGGCGCCGCGGGATCGGACGACAAGGTCGAGTTCGTCAAGAGCATCGGCGCTGACGCTGCGTTCAACTACAAGACTGTTGAGGATCTCCAGAAGGCCATTAAGGATGCTGCTCCTGAGGGCGTTGACATTTACTTCGACAACGTCGGTGGCGAGTTCCTCGATGCTGCCCTGAACAACATGAAGTCTTTCGGGCGCATCGCCGAGTGCGGCATGATCTCCCAGTACAACGCCACCTCGAGCACCGCCTATCACATCAAGAACCTGGCCCAGATGATCAACAAGAAGCTCACCATGTACGGATACATTGTTAGCGACTACTATGCCAAGCCCGACTACCAGGAGTTCGTCAAGGAGGTTTCGGCCCTGTTCAAGGCTGGATCGCTCAAGTACAAGCTCGACGAGGTCGTTGGCCTGGACAACGCCCCCCAGGCCCTGCTCGATCTGTTCGAGGGCAAGAACTTTGGCAAGCGCGTCATCAAGGTCGCTAGCGAGGGTAACGGCAGGCTCTAAGCCAAATGCACTCTGGGCGCATACATCTAAAATATTTCTTGTTTCTTCTATGTGATTTCATTTTTCTGCAGTACAAATAGCAGCACAAAGCTCCTGGCTACTCGACTACCATTGTGCTGTCATCCTCGGTATCTTTGATCTTTGTGCTGTTTAGTGCTCCTTCAAGCGCACTTGTGTCGATGGGTGCTTGGAACTTGGCTTGAGTGAATATACGGTCAGAGTCAATGCCCTTCTTCATGTTGACAAGCTTTTTCACCACATACTCGTTGGCGAGCTCATCTAGTCCGCCATGCTCGACAAACAGAGAATGCAGCCTCTCTGTCGAGAAATAATATGACAGGGTGCCGTCCTGGCGCACATACAAATTGTCCTCCAACTTGTGCCCGGACTTGAACCTCAGTTGGGCCAGATCGTAGATGCCGTAGTCGCGGAACAGGATCCTACCGCCGGGCTTCAAAATCTCCACAATATTCGAAACGGCGGCCGCCTGTTTCTCCGGCGGCAGTGCTGAGAAGACAAATATTGCCGACACGATATCGACCGAATGCGGTGGAATCGTGTCAGCAAGCCTGTCTTTGGTGATGTCGCACACAAACGCCTTGCACCTCTCCTCAGTGTAGTTCTCGTTCGCCTGCACAAATCCAACGGCGCGAGGCGAGAAATCGCATGCGTAGACAAAGATATCTGGGTTGCGGTCGAGAATGGGCCAGACAAAGTTGCCCACGCCGCATCCGATCTCCAACAGAACGGGCTTTTCTTCTGAGAATGTGTGGCCCGGACGCAATTCCTCGAACTCACGGTCTGTCCAATGCCTGTCTTTGAAGAAGTTCGTTGTGTTGCGGTTGTAGAATTTGTCCCAGTTCTTGCCGGCCTCGTTCTTGTATTTGTTTTGCCAGAACTCGGGAACCACGCTGGCGTCCTCCTCGAGAATCTGCTTGGCGCTGCTGATAAATGCCTCGTCCATAGCGCACTAAACGGCTGGCCTGGTGTCTCGTTTCAAAAGCAATAAAACACAAGTAACAAGGGTGAGAGGCAGAGGTTGAAGCCAAGTAGCCGGAGGTGCTAAGCGGCGGCTGGCTGTGATGAAGCATTGGGCAAAAAAAGGATACAAACAAAAGACGCTGTTGCGATTTAATTACCACTGATCACAATTCTCAAGAACATGGCTGAGCATCTAGAGCGCCAGCCATGCTGCCGTCAAGCGCATTTGCCACTGCGAAGCGGCAGAGGCAAGCAGCCAGCAAAAAACACTTGGCGCTGGTGGATTCGAGCGTTCCTTCTTTTTCAACACCGAGAGCCAAATATAATTGCACGAAAATGGTAAAGAGACTCGCAGAGATCTATGGATGCGCAGTGCTGATCGCGGTGATGGATGCATAGAGCTCGTCGGGGGGAGATGATGGATGCGATGCGGATTTGATGGATCAGAAAGAGCACGGCAGGCACGGCAACGAAACAGGGACGCATGCGGCAAAACGGGCGTCGAAGCGACGCACCCGTATTGACATTCAGACGAAACCCGAATTTGGGTCAATTTGAACGTTTCATGTACGGGCGCATCGGCCCCAGCAGAAGCACGGAATTGAGGGCGCTCAAGCTAGCCAGCTGCACATGCCAAGGTGAAGGCGGTGCAATCGCAGAATCTCGAAGGGCTTGGCTGGATTGCTGGGGAACCCGCGCTGGCAGCTTTGCAGTTGGCTAGCTCTCTGACGAAAAGAGGCCAATGAGCCTCATTGGGAGCTTGCTTTGGCACGCCTGCTATGCACATCCCTCGCGCATGCGTAGCCAGACCCGACGACAGCTCTAGCATCTCCCGCACCAAAGCACATTAAGCGCTGCTGCATGCAAAACGAGTAGACAAATCGCGTGTCTGCCTTCTCGTATTTCTGATAGGCGAGCAGGGCCGAGGCAGGGCCTGCTTGTACTTGAGCACAGCAGGGAATGCTGGCAGTTCAATGCAGCGACTAACTAAACCCCAACCTCTCCCCTGCGTGCACATGTTTTCCACATGCTTAGCTTCACGAGTACCAGGTTATCGGCCGCAGGCTTCCTTCCGAGCAGGAGCCTACTCCCAAGCTCTTCCGCATGCGCATCTTCGCTCCCAACGAGGTTGTTGCCAAGTCGCGCTACTGGTATTTCCTGTCCAAGCTCCACAAGGCTAAGCGCGCCAACGGTGAGATCGTCTCGGTCAACGAGATCTTCGAGCCCAAGCCCCTTGTTGTGAAGAACTACGGTATCTGGCTCCGCTACGACTCGCGCTCTGGAACCCACAACATGTACAAGGAGTACCGCGAGACCTCCCGCGCTGCCGCCGTTGAGGCTTGCTGTAAGTGTCGAGATGCGTCATGGGCGTTGCTGGGTGTATAATGTCTGGATGTTGTGTGCTCATGGTGTGCTAACTTCATTACTGCTGCTGCTGCCTTCAAACTCCGCGTTGTGATAAATGTAGACCAGGACATGGCTGCCCGCCACCGCGCTCGCTTCAGCTCGGTCCAGATCATCCGCGTCGCCACCGTCAAGGCTTCCGAGGTCCGCCGCCCCTACATCACCCAGCTCCTCCAGCCCAACCTCAAGTTCCCTCTTCCCCACCGCGTCCAGCGCCCCGCCAAGAAGGCCGACCGTGCCCTCATCATTGCTCAGCGCCCCGCTACCTTCTACTAAGCAGTGGATTGCTGACTGCATTGGCAGGTTCAATATTTTGGCGCTCTTCGGTATGCTTGCGTTGAATGGCTTTTATTGAACTATAGTTTTCTCTTAGTTGGATCGGTCATTTTTTGCGGTAGCTTGTTGAGCCTCGCAAAATGAAGTACAAAAAAATACTCGTTTGAAGAGCTAGCTCTGTTTAGCAGTACATGCGGCTCTCGGTTGTGCGCTGCAGGCGCCGTGCGAGGAGCGCCAGCGCCAGCAGTGCCAGTAGGCTGAGGCGGCGACTCGCTGTGAGCTTCGCTCATGTTTGGGCCCGGATCAGCGCGCTCCATCGAGCGTAGACCGACGGCTGTCTCCTGTTGCGGAGCACAGACGCTCTCATTCGCCGCTTGCCAGCAGACCTGAGTAAAATACCAGGTCTCTCCCCAAATTACTTACCGTGATTTAGGCTGTTATCAGCAGCAGTTTTTCTCTACCGCCTCGCCCTACAGGCAGACGCAGTGGCAGAGAAGGGTGCCTGGACAGCAATCCGCGCTTTCTTTTCTTCTTTGTCTCTTGCGTCTGTATCTTTCAAGCCCTAATCATTCCCCGCTTTGCTTTATAGCACTTACGCACGCTCGCCAAACTATCTAAAAATATGGCCGATTCTCGTAAGTTTCTGCACGCCTGCTTCCATTGCTTTGCTTTAGCCACGATCTGCTCCAGCGCATAGACCCAGCTAAAAGGCACGCTTTCTCTCGTCTGAATATCCGTGTGATCTCCTGTTCACGCAGTGTAGAGCTGAAGGTTCTGGTTATTGGTGGCGGCGGTCGCGAACACGCCCTGGCCTGGGCTCTGGCAAAGTCCTCCAAGGTCAGCAAGGTCTTTGTTGCCCCAGGTAAGCAAGCTCTGGCTCCTCTTCGTCGTTTGCGCTGTCTTTCAGTGCTTGGCGCATCTGTGGGTGCCTGACACGTCGTGCTCACACAAGCACAAGCGCCTCTTTCGCCCTGTTATCTTTTGTTTTCTGCTGGGCTTGGGAGTTAGGCAACGGCGGTACCGCTAGCGCTGGCGAAAAGATCGAGAACGTCCCGATTGGACACAGCAAGGGCGATTTCCCAGCGCTGGTTGAGTTTGCTCAGTCACAGAATGTAAGTGCTCTTCCAACCAGATGCTGGCTGGTCCTGGGCCACCGCCCCCAAAGGAAACTTTGCCGATCCCTGGTCCCAAGGGGTAAGGGGTGGTAGCAGGAGCAGGAGTGGGGGCCGCGGAAACCGAGTAAAAGCAGGCTGCTGTGAGAGCAGCGTCTGCCCCTCCTGGCTTCCCTTTTGGCGGACACAGAGCTGACTCCAGTGTCCAATCTCGCTCTTTCATGCGCTTGTTTGCCCCTGTGAAACAGCAAAGTAGGTCGGTCTGGTTGTTCCAGGACCCGAGCAGCCACTGGTTGATGGCGTCGCCGATGCGTTCAAGAAGGTTGGCATTCCCACATTCGGGCCATCCGCAAAGGCGGCACACATCGAGGGATCCAAGGCGTTCAGCAAGGATTTCATGAAGAAGCACAACATCCCCACTGCCGCGTACGGAAACTTCACCGACTACAACAAGGCGTGCGCATTTGTCGAGTCCGCTGCATTTGACGTTGTCATCAAGGCCTCGGGTCTGGCTGCCGGCAAGGGTGTGCTGATCCCCAAGACCAAGGCTGAGGCCCTGGATGCCCTGAAGTCAGTGATGGTCGACCGCGAGTTCGGCGCGGCTGGCGAGGAGGTGGTCATCGAGGAGCTGCTTGTTGGCCAGGAGATCAGCGTCCTGGCTGTCTCTGACGGGTACACTGTTGTGTCGTTCCCTGCTGCGCAGGATCACAAGCGTGCTTATGACAACGACGAGGGGCCCAATACCGGCGGCATGGGTGCTTATGCGCCTGCTCCCGTCGCTACCCCTGAGCTGCTAAAGTCTATCCACGAGACAGTGCTGCAGCCATCGATTGACGGCATGCGCAAGGACGGATTCCCGTTTGTTGGCTGCCTGTTCACTGGGTTCATGCTGACTGCTGACGGACCCAAGGTTCTCGAGTACAACTGCCGCTTTGGCGACCCGGAGACCGAGGTCGTGCTCCCGCTTCTTGACGACTCGTGCGACCTGTCCGAGGTGTTCCTGGCTGGTGCCGAGGGTCGCCTGGACGCAGTGCCTCTGGCGTTCAAGAGCGGATATGCAGCCACTGTCGTTATGGCCTCTGAGGGATACCCGGGCTCCTACCCCAAGGGCCGTGCCATCACTTTTGGCGAGCACCCTGAGGGCACTGTGGTGTTCCATGCCGGCACCAAGCGCGATGGCGCCACTGTCACTACCTCTGGCGGCCGCGTGCTGACCGTCACTGGTGTCTCTGACTCTCTCCAGGGCGCCCTGGATAAGGCTTACGCCTGCGTGAAGACCGTCGACTTTGAGGGTGGGTTCTACCGCTCTGACATTGGATTCCGCGCCATCAGATACCTCAGGGAGGCCGCCGAGAAGGCCGCTGCTGGGCTCTCGTATGCCGATGCCGGTGTCGACATTGACGCCGGAAACCACCTGGTCAGCCTGATCAAGCCAATCGTCAAGGCTACCCGTCGTGCGGGCACTGACTCGGACATTGGCGGATTTGGCGGCGTGTTCGATCTCAAGGCTACTGGATACAAGGACCCGGTCCTGGTGTCGGCCACCGATGGCGTTGGAACCAAGCTGAAGATCGCTCATGAGATGAAGATCCACGACACCGTGGGCATTGATCTTGTTGCCATGCAGGTCAACGACATCATTGTGCAGGGCGCCGAGCCCCTGTTCTTCCTCGACTACTATGCGTGCGGTCATCTGGATGTCGAGGCTACCCGCGACTTCGTCAAGGGTGTTGCTGACGGGTGCCTGGAGTCTGGATGCGCGCTTATTGGCGGCGAGACCGCCGAGATGCCTGGCCTGTACTCCGAGGGCGACTACGACGTGGCTGGATTCGCTGTCGGTGCCGTCGAGCGCTCTGAAATCCTCCCGCGCATCAGCGACATCCACGATGGCGACATCCTCGTCGGTCTTGCATCCTCCGGCGTGCACTCGAACGGATTCTCGCTTGTGCGCAAGGTCGTTGCACATGCTGGCCTCGACTTCCACAGCATCTGCCCCTGGACTTCGGACGGCAAGTCTGTTGGCGAGACTCTGCTTACGCCCACGCGCATCTATGTCAAGCCTCTCCTGCCCCTTATTCACAAGAGCGTCATCAAGGGTATGGCGCACATTACGGGCGGCGGCTTCACGGACAACATCCCCCGTGTGCTGCCCAAGGACCTTGGCGTGGAGATTGATGCGTCGGTGTGGGAGCTTCCGGCGGTGTTCAAGTGGGTCAAGAAGGCAGGAAACATCGCGGCCGAGGAGATGGCTCGCACTTTCAACTGCGGTATTGGCATGGTGCTGGTTGTCGCCAAGGAGCATGTCGAGGAGGTTGTTGAGTCGCTGAATGCGAGCGGCGAGGCGGCTTATGTTATTGGCAAGCTGACTGCTGCCGCCGCTGGCATCAGCGAGGCTGAGCGCGTTGCTGTCAAGAACACTGATGGCTGGTGACTCCCTTTCTGAGCATTATCTGATTTTCTCGCTATTCCTCTGCTGCTTTATTTTGTAATGAACTTTCTGTTTTCAGCCACTCAGCGAGATTCGTGGCCTTGCTGCCACGGCTTCGGGAGCTCGGTGGGCTTGAGTCGGGCGAATGCATCTCCGGTGTGCGCCGAGCGGACGTGGCTGCAAGTGTCCAGCAAGCAGGCAACCCATCTGGCTGCTGCCGCACCTGTCAGCTGCTGCTGCCAAGTGCCTTCAGGAACTGCCCGTCTTCTGATCGTGCCTGCCTGTCTGGCTGGCATGCAGCAAGCAACTCATGCAAAGAAAAAAAAACAGCTGAGCTCCCCAGCAGAGCGAGCTCTTGGCACAGATGCCCAGCGTATGGACGATTCTGGTCAAAGCTGGCGATATTGCGCACCTTGCTTGGCTGGCCTGGAGCGGGCATTGCATGCCTAGAAGACTATGTTCTATTAATTTTCCACCAACCCACGCCTCGTATTCTTGCATATAGCACACGCATCCCATGAGCGCAAGCAAACCATATTTTATGGCTTGTTTATAACGCAGGGTTGCGAGCACGGCGAGTGTGCAAGGCTGAAAAGGCCTCTCCTCTCCCCTTCCCCAAAACTGCAGCTAGTAAAACAAAATATACCCTTCTGATACATAACTGCTCTTCCTCCTTTGCCCCTTTCTCTCTCTTTTGTCTTCCGGATTGTTTCGTTACATCCAGCTATTCTGGTTACTTTAGACATACGTTGCTGTTGTCGCTATTGACCGATATCTACCGCACAGGCACTATTCTCACATATATTGAGCAAGCTTGCTCCCTTGTGCACTTCTGCAGAGAAACGTCACACCGCATAGGATAATGACCATACCACAGGAACAAAGCACCCCCAAGCGCGTGGCTGTGGTGGGCTCCGGATTAGCCGGCCTAACCGCTGCGCACTTTCTGCAAGAGAGCGGGTTCACGGTGCACCTGTTCGAGAAAGCCAGCACCGTGGGCATGGACGCCGGGTCTCTAACGGTGGAGGGCGTTCGTGTGGACGTTCCCTTCCGTGTGTTCAACCCCGACTACTACCCGTACCTCTACCGCATGTACAAGCACCTCGGAATAGGCTTTGCGGCGGCCGACTACTCGCTGGCGTTCACAAGAGATAAAGCAAAGACCGTCTGGTCGTACACCAATATCTCGCTGGGCGACTTCCAGGTGCCGATTCCCGACCAGATGGCGTTGGTGGACCGGATGGCCATTACGCGCGACTGGGTGCGCCTGGTTTTCCTCTGCCTCAAGGTCATGACGATGCCCCACTTGCTCAGACCGGGGGGCAGGCTGGACCAAACGCCGATTGGTGTGTATCTCAGCGAGGAGGGGTACACGCGGGAGTTCTGCGACCTCGTGTTTGTCCCCTTTCTTGCCAGTCTGTTCACCTGCTCCCTCAGCGCTGCCGCTGCGTATCCGGCAAACACCGTCCTGCATTTTGTCTCGAAGGCTGTGTATGGCGCCCGCTTGCGCAAGGCAAAGAATGGCGTCCAGGAGGTGTGCGACATCCTGACGAAATCGCTCGCGTGCGTGCACCTCAACGCCTCCGTCCGCCAGATTGTCCTGCCCAAGGAAGGGGCAGATGAGAGGGAGATTGTGCTGGTTACCCAGGACGGACAGGAGCACAGGTTCGACGTCATAGTAATGGCCACGCCAGCTGATATTACGGCCAGCTTGCTGCAGCGGCAGCAGCAGGGCCCCAAGGCTGCGTACCCGCCCAGCGACCTGCTCTCGGCACTCCAGTCAGTGCCGTACGAGAGTGCACTGGTGGTGACGCACCGCGACGACTCGGTGATGCCCAGCAATTGCGACGACTGGCGGGGCGTCAACATTGGCACCGTGGCGGGTAAGCAGCATGCGATGGCGTCGCACTGGATCAACCATGTGGAGAGGACAACGACGGGGCGGAAGCTCACATCGGGTGTGTTCCAGACCGTCAATCCCCTGGTGCCGCTGGACGAGAAGAAGGTGCTGAGCTCCACCCTATTCCACCGCTCCTTGCTGACAGTCGACTCGCAGGCGCAGATAAATACGGTGCACAAGTACCAGGGTGAAAGCAACGTGTGGTTTGTGGGCACCTACACGTCGCCCGGCGTTCCATTGCTGGAGGGCTGCGTGCGCACTGCGGTTGATGTTGTGCACGCGATGGGCGGCAAGCTGCCGTTTGATCCGCCAAAGATGACAAGGCGCACGGCCAATGGGGGTGGTGAGGAGGGCTTCGAATACGAGGTCGGTCTGGGCCCCGGCATGGCCAGGGGCGAGGTTGTCGAGGCCTACTTTGAGTGCGATGCGGCGGGCACCTTTGTGCTTGCAAGGCCGCCGCTCACCCCGCCCAGCGGCTCCGGGTCTTCTTCGGTGGCCGCGTGGAGTGGGTGGCTCCAGGCATGGGGGGCATGGCTAGGGTTTGCCGTGTTTCTGCCGCTGCTGATCCTGGTGCTCTCTCTGTCAGACAGGATCCTGTTGGCTGCACTGGGCAATGATCTGGGCAACAGCGTGCAGATGGCTGCCCTTGACGCTGTTCTCTACGCCATGTGTGGGGTGCGGTTCCTGTACAAGCAGCTGGCGCTGTCGCAGTAATCCACACAGTTTTAGCAGTCCAATAGAAGCACTACGCAATTTAGTAGAACAACTGGACACATGGGAAGGAAAGGAAAGGAAAGGAAAGGAAAAGAGGAAAAAAGACAGGTCGAGATAGCGGGCGGCATGTGTCGTCAACATGCACTGCCAAGAGGGTGTCTTGGGCCTAGACGTTGAGACTGCAGATTGACAGAGTGCGGAGCTGGCCCATGACGCTCTCAATCCTGTCGTTCAGCACACGCTCGTCGTTCAGTGCGTCCTGGGGCGGCAGGAACCTGCCAACATTCTCCATCTGCTGCAGCGAGTCATTAAAGAACTGCAACTGGGCCTTCACAAACGCCTCAAACGACGGGTCAATGACATACACCCTGGAGTTGATGAGCTTTGGAGTCTCCGTAATCAGCGCCACGTTCAAGTTCTCGTACGCCGCCGCCGCGTACTGCACGTCCTGCTCGGCCTTCTCCACGGCCACAGGGTCCTGCGCTGCCTTCCCCTGCTCCTTGGCCAGTGCTCTTTTCGCCTTCTCCAGGTCCTCCAGCCTGTGCTTGCGCTTCTTAATCGCCTTGTCGAACTCTGGCAGGTAGCCGCAGTACCTGGCGATGGGCTCCATCACCGTCTGCACGTACACCTCGTCGAACATTGGCCGCGAGCTTTCGTCTATTGCCATGCTTGCCTGTCTGTAGGCCGCCTGGTGTTCCTGGGGCCGCTGGACATCGATGAGGAAGGCTGTGAGGCTCTCGGCCAGCTTCTTCTGTGAGCTGGTCATCTCGGAGATGCTGTCGCGGTAGCTTTTTGTATCCTGGATGAGGCGCAGCGCCTTGCGCTCGAGATTGCGGAACCGCTGCTCCTGCTCGTTGAACTCGGGGTCGGACGACAGCAGGGAGCTGCCCATGCGGAAGTTGGTTCCGGCGCGCGCGACCGACTTTTTCGTGTTGTCCCTAATAGCGCAGGAGAGGCAGGCGTTGGGCTTTGTGGTTAGTCTGCGAGGCCACTCTAAAAGCGAGAGCGCAAGTCTCGTCTTCTTTCGGCAGCCCCCTCGTGCAGAGGACCAAGCGCGACCGGCGGCACTTACCAAAAGCTCATTTTCAGTAGGAATGTGTGCGTGCTGAGTTTGATGCGAAGAGAGAAGGTGCAAAGAAGCAGCGGAAATAAAGCCTGGCGGAACAAAAGTGCCGCTGCCCCCTCTCCGCCTTGCCGCGCTGCCCCACCCCGCAAGCAGGTGCGGCTGTAGCCAGCTGCCGCAGAGGACAGAGGCCATGGAATAGTGTGCCCCCTTTTCACGAAGTGGCATCTCTTTTTTTTGCTGAGGTGTTGTTGCTTGCCGCTTTGTTGTTGTTGTTGCTGCTGCTGTTGTTGCTGTTGTTGCTGCTGTTATTTATTTATTTATTTATTCTCTTTCCTGCTCTTCTGCCTCAATTGCGCTCATTCGGCTACTGTGCAGCCACACCAACAAGCTCTTGCAGACATGAACTTCCTGGGACTCTGGGCGCTCCGCGGCATGACCTCGCGGCCCAACCGCCGTGGCATGGACTCGGTGGCCATCAACACCAACATAAGCGACAACCGCTCGAGCGGCGTGGGCTCCGTTCAGTACCAGCTGCGCCAGTACGCGGAGACCACGCTGGGCAAGGGCAGCCTGCGCGAAGCCGTGCTCCTCCCCGAAGGCGAGTCCCTGGAGGAGTGGATAGCGTGCCACGTCGTCGACTTTTACAACCACATCAACATGCTGTTCATGTCCATCTCGCACCACTGCACGGACGAAACGTGCCCGAAGATGTGCGCGGGCGAGAAGTACAACTACCTGTGGAGGGACGGTGTTGCGTACAAGGAGCCAACGCAGGTGTCGGCCAACCTGTACGTCAAGCTGCTGATGGGCTGGGTCGATGGCCAGCTGGATGACACCCGCCTGTTTCCTGTGGAGCTGGGCCACCCGTTCCCGCAGGGCTTCAAGGAAAAGGTGGCGTGTCCGATACTCAAGCGCATGGTGCGGGTCTATGCGCACCTGTACTGGCACCACTACCCGCAGATTAGACAGGTTGGGCTGGCGACGATGCTGAACACCAGCTTCAACCACTTTATTCTCTTTGTCACAAAGTTCGACCTGGTCGACAACAGCGAGCTGCAGGCGGTCAAGGACGTTGTCAAGAGCCTGGCATAGCCAGCACCGCATCCTGCATGTCCACCAGTTCACTGTAGCTTAGCAGCCGTCATGCACATGCAAAAATAGACACGGCGCCTTGGCCTGCGCTTGCTTAACCAGGAGCTGTATTCAGATAGAGCACCCGCTATAGGTTCTGTTTGGAAATAAAACAAGGTTGTAAACGCTAATTCGCGTGGGGTTTTTGGACAGGCGACAGACACGCTTAGAGCTTGTCGAGGTAGCGGTCGAGGGCAGGGATGTCCTCGGCGAGACCCTTGCGCTTGCGGATGGCCTTGACGGTCTCCATGACCTTGCCCTCCTGGTTGGCGACGCCGTTCATGAGCTGCCAGTGGTCGAAGACCGACTGGGGGAAGGCCTGGCCACCAGTGTTCGAGCGCAGGTCAGCAGTGAAGCCGAACGACTCAGAGACGGGCAGGTAAGCCTTGATGTTGTAGAGAGGGGTGCCGGGGCGCTGGACCTCCTCGAACACGTGGCCGCGGCGGCGGTTGAGCACACCGTAGATGCCACCCATGGCGTTCTCGGGGCACTGGATCTCGACGAGGTAGATGGGCTCCTGGAGTCCGGGGTCGGCGACAAGGGCCGATGCGTAGACGACGCGGCGGCAAGTGGGGATGACCTGGCCTCCACCACGGTGAATGGCATCAGCGTGGAGCGCAACATCGAGGATGTTGAAGCGGCAGCCACGCATGGGCTCCTCGGCGCAGGGACCCTCCTTGGTGGCCCACTGGAAGGCAGCAACGCACGAGTCCTTGATCTCGTTGAGGTACTGGACTCCCTTGGTGGCATCAACAAGGGTGTTGGGGCCAGTGGTGTCGGGGCCGAAGCACCAGATCTTGCGGGCGTCAGTGACATCCCACTCGAAGTCCTCGGCGAGGATGCGGGCACGAGCCTTGGGATCGTCGCGGGGGGTGATCTTGCCGTCCTCGATGAGCTTCGAGAGCTCCTCGTCCATGGGCAGAGCCTTCATGAAGATACGGTTGTGCTTGTTGGGCGACTTGGACAGGGCAGTGATCGACGACTCGGACTGCACGGTCTCACGGTAGCCGACGACGGGGTCACCGGTCTTGATGGGGACCTGGGCGTGGTCCTCCTCGAGATCCTTGAGGCAAATCTCGAGATGGAGCTCACCGGCACCGGCAACGATGTGCTCGCCGGACTCGGAGGTGAAGCAGAGGACGCAGGGGTCGGACTTGGAAAGGCGCTTGAGACCCTCAACGAGCTTGGGCAGGTCGCTGGCGTTCTTGACGTCGACGGCAACCTGGACGACGGGGGAGACGGAGAACTTCATGACCTTCATGTTGTGGGCAGTCTCGCAGGTGGTGAGGGTACCCGACTTGAGGAGGTACTGGTCAACACCGACAAGACCGATGATGTTACCGGCAGGGCAGTCCTCGATGGGCTCGATGTAGCGACCCATCATGAGAATGGTGCGCTGGATGTTCTTGATGAACAGATCGTCCTTCTTGCCGGGCTCGTAGTTGGGGCCCTGGATGCGGACCTTCATGCCCGAGCGGACAGTGCCGGAGAAGACACGGCCGAAGGCGTAGAAGCGGCCCTTGTCGGAGGTGGGCACCATCTTCGAGACGTAGAGCATGAGGGGGCCGTTGGGGTCGCACTTGCGGATGCCGTTGGCGCACTCGTCGTCCTCGGGGCCCTCGTACAGACCGGCGCAGCGGTAGGCCTGGGCAGTGAGGGGCGAGGGAAGCTCGATACAGATCATCTCCATAAGAGCATCGGCGGCGGGAAGGAACTTGCGCATGACAACCTTGAGGAGGGGCTTGCCCTCGAGGCCGCGGTCCTCCGAGGTGAGGGGGATCTCGAGCTTCTCAGTCATCGCGAGGGCCTCAGCGGTGCGGCCGTTCATGATGGCGTCGAAGAGCTTGTAGATGGGGTCAAGGACGAACATGTTGAAGCCACGGTCAAGCGACTTGCAGGTCTTGTCCGCGCTGGTCTTGGACCACTTCTTGGTCTTGGGGTTGAAGTAGTTCTCGCCCCAGAGCTTGTTCATCATCTTGCTCTTGTCGACACCGAACTTCTTGGCGTAGCGGGCGGCGAACTGGCGGAGAGTGAAGGCCCAGGCGTGGAGGCCGGAACCGAACGCAACGGTACCCTTCTCGGGGTAGACCATGAGGTCGCCCATGTCGGGAACGGAGTAGGTGGCGATCGAGACGTTCACGTTCTCAACGACGCGCTGGAAGGTCTGGTAGAGGTCCTCCTGGGGAAGGTGGAGCTCAAGAAGGGCACGGTCAACCTTGTTGATGATGACGACGGGCTTGATCTTCTCAGTGAGGGCCTGGCGAAGCACAGTCTCGGTCTGGACAGACACACCAGAGATGGTATCAACGACAACGAGCGCACCGTCGGTGACACGGAGGGCAGCAGTGACCTCAGACGAGAAGTCAACGTGTCCGGGCGAGTCGATAAGGTTGATCAGGAAACCGTTGCCCTCGGACTTCTGCTTGACGTCCGCCATGTGCTCCTCGTCAAGCTCGAAGTACATCGAGATGGCAGTGGACTTGATGGTGATGCAGCGGTCCTGCTCGTCCTGGCGGGTGTCGGTGAAGCGGGTCTCACCGGCCTTGGCCGACGAAATGATACCGGCCTTGGACACGAGCGAATCGGTAAGAGTGGACTTGCCGTGATCGACGTGAGCAATGACGGACATGTTACGGATGTTGGTGACCTTGTCCATGAGGCCACGGATCTAGAGGAGCGGAGAGTGGAGTGCACACGGGAGTTTGCACAGAATAATTGCTGCTGCGGTATTAGCGTCATGGTGGGCATTGTTTGCCTCTGCCTGCCTTCGATGACAAATCGCCGTTCATAAGGGAGAGCGCCGCTGCCCCATGCATGTGCCTGTAGCGGCTGCCCTGGCGGACATCACACCGCGCCTTCAAGGGGCGACTGCAGTGCCCTCCCGGCAGACACAGCGGCAGCAGCAAAATGGACAAGCGCCAAGTGCGGCGCACCCAGCAGTGCCTGGGCCTCATGAACAGCAGTGAGCGTGCTTGTGTGTTTGTGTGCTTACCTGGTCGACGGTGAAGTTAACCATGGTTACAGTGTTTTCTTCGCTTGGAGCTTGTGGTAGACGTGGGCTAAAGCGACTTTCTCAAGAGAAAATGCCAAAATTCGCAATCTCAACGAGTAGATTGTCGAAGCGCTAAGGGGAAGAAAAGAAAACAAAGGGTTGGTGGTGGAGGAGAAGAGAGCGGCGAGGCGGCTGGAGGGAGCGGCCTGGATTTGAATATTGCTGCCTGCTGTGGCCCTGGCGTGTGGAGTGCGGGGGCACGCTGAGCAGGAGCTGGATGGGGGCCAGAAGAGAAAAATTTTCTCTGCGAGCCGGTGGGCAGAGCTGATCGCCGAGCTGGCCGAGCTGGCCGCTGCTGGTTGGGGGCAAAAATGTTGGGTGGGAGACTCCCCTGCGGGCGCCTGGCCGCACAGGCTAGGCCCAGCGCTGCTTTTGTTTGGCGGCCGCTGAACCGCCCAGCGGTGAAGGAATGGCGCGCCTCGTGCTGTTGGGCCGCTGTGCCCCGCCACGTGCCGAGCGACAGGCAGCAGCAAATGCGATCGCGCCCTCTGCGGCAGGGCGGGGCCTGAGCCAGCACGGGGTTGAGAGGCCAGCGCAGTCTCAGCAGGCGCGCCAGCACTTGCTGCGACACGCGTGAGGAGCCAGAGCGGGACGGCGGCGCGCATCTCGCCAGCAGCGCCCGTGTGCACAGATGCCATGATCTCTGGCTTCAGATGGTGCTCAGCGCAGGGCCATTGCACCGCGCTGCGCCAATCAGAGGCGTAGCTCGCAATTCAGATCACGTGTGGAGGTGGACACGTTGCACCCGCTGGCGTGGCATATTCCTGAATGCCGCTGCTTGCGCGGGCAGGGGAGGCGGGCGTCGCTCCTTTGTTTTTGCAGCTCCCAAGCACCCCACCACTACTATCGCAGGCTCGATGGCACACAGCATGAAGGGCAGCGCCGTTGCTAGTAACCCTTTGCTTCTTCTTTCCTCAGTGGCGATAGCTATAGCAGCGTTTTATTTTTGGCCGTACATACACACCCCAGCTCCATTCATGCAAATGACCACAACCGCGCCGCCTTCCACAGCCCTGAAGGGCACTGTTCTCAACTTCAATCTCAGCCCGCAGGATATCCACAGTCTGGTGGATGCGCTCATTGCGCGCGGAAAGAAGATACAGGACGCCGTTGCTGCCCAGGCCAGCCCAACCTTTGAAAACGTCATTGTGCCGCTTGCGACGCGCGAGAACGACCAGGGTGCGGACTACTCCGTGGTTACCTTCCTGCAGAACGTCAGCACCGACAAGGAGATCCGCGATGCCAGCACTGAGGCCGAAGAAAAGCTCGATGTAAGTGCCAATACTGTGTTCTGCCTCTTGCAGCTGCTTTCTTGTGTGTTTCGCCAACTGCCCACCGCGCGTCCTCGCATGCGCGCTCTCCTCCTCTTCCAATCCTTTCTCTGTTACTCGTATCGCTCTTTGGAGATGCGCTTGCTGGCCTGGCTTGCGCTGCGTGTCTGGCAGCTGCCATTGGGATGTGCTGTACCCGACTCTTGCCAGCGGTGCGTGGCTTTTAAGCCGCATGGCAGCCCTCCATTGTGTGCGCTCTCAAATGCGCATCTTCGTCATACCTTCGTGTACTTCATTGTTCCTCCTGCCGCTCATCCAAGTCACTAAGCCAGCATCACGCCCAGTGGCCTTCCAATTCGCCCTCCTCTCCCCCTATTCACGCCATTCGCACTGCCCGCAGCTGCGTTGTGCAGTCTGCTTCTTTTTTTGCTTGCTATCTTGCGTGCATGCGTGCGCGCCTGCTTGCCCTGGTGCTACCTTATCTACCCTCCCAGATAATCCCAAGAGAGCTGCAGCCAGTTCCCACGCTGCCACCCACACCGCATGGGCAAAAACAAAAACGAAACCTGAACAAGAAATCCCAAGTGGCGATCGCTGTTTGATTATCTCTCTGTAGGCGTTTGAAATCGAATCGCTCATGCGTGAGGATGTGTACAAGGTCGTTCGCGCAGTTTTTGACAACAAGGAAGAGATGGCCAGGCTTGGGCCCGAGGACCGGCGCCTTGTCGAGAAGATCGAGCTTCAGCACCGTCGCAACGGCCTGGCTCTGGGCAAGGAGCAGCGCGGCAGGCTGGGCGAGATCAAAAAGCGCCTGTCCGAGCTTGGAATCAAATACAGCCGCAACGTCAACGAGGGCGATGGCCGGGAGACGTTCACTCGCGAGGAGCTCGAGGGCCTCCCCAACGACTACTTCGAGGGCCGCCCGACGGAGATTGTGGATGGCGTCGAGAAGTACGTTGTCACCACAAAGTACCCGGATCTCTTCCCTGCTCTGCGCCTGGCCAAGCGAGAGGAGACCAGGAAGCGTCTTTCCATTGCCGAGGGCCAGAGGTGCCCCGAGAACATCCCCTTGCTGCAGGAGGCCGTCGAGCTGCGCCTTGAGTCGGCCAAGCTGCTCGGCTATAACACCCACGCCGAGTACGTGCTGGAGGAGCACATGGCCAAGACGCCCAAGGCTGTGCTGGAGTTCGAAGGCGACCTGCGCGAGAGACTCAACGTGCTTGCCGACAAGGAGATCGAGGAGATCGAGGTCCTGAAGAGGGCAGACAAGGCGGCTGCCGGCGAGCCCTACGAGGGCCTGTTCTCCTGGGACTTCCGCTACTACACCAACCTTGTCAAGGAGCGCAAGCACAACATCAGCGACGAGGAGGTCAAGCAGTACTTCCCAATGAAGGAGGTCACTCGCGGAATCCTCGACATCTACCAAAAGATGCTCAGCCTGCGGTTCGTCAAGATCGAGGGCCCGCCGGTCTGGCACCCCGACGTCGACATGTACGAGGTGTGGGAGGCCGAGGGCGAGCAGTTTGTGGGCCACTTCTACCTGGACCTCTACCCGCGCGATGGCAAGTACAACCACGCGGCGGTGTGGCCCATTCGCGCTGGATACGAGCGCCCCGACGGATCGCGCCAGTACCCGGTGGCTGCCATGGTGGCCAACTTCCCCAAGCCCACTGCCTCGGCGCCCGCGCTTCTGAAGCACGACGACGCAACCACCCTGCTGCACGAGCTGGGCCACGTCTTCCACGGCATCTGCTCAGTCACAAAGTGGGCGCGCTTCCACGGGACCAGCACCGAAACGGACTTTGTCGAGGCGCCGTCGCAGATGCTTGAGAACTGGTGCTGGGAGCCATCCGTCCTGCGCCAGTTTGCTGTGCACTACAAGACTGGCGAGCCTATCCCGGACCAGCTCGTCAAGCGCCTTGTCGCTGCCAAGAACGAGAGCGCTGGCCTGTTCAACCTGCGCCAGGTGTTCTTTGGGCTGTACGACATGGGCATCCACAACACGGCTGACGGCAAGGTGGATGTCAAGGAGCTGTACACTACGCTGCGCGAGGAAATCGGCCGCTTTAAGAACGGCGACATTGATACTTGGGGGTCGTCCACGTTTGGGCACATGATGGGCGGATATGACTCCGGATACTACGGGTATCTGTGGTCGGAGGTCTTTAGCGCAGACATGTTCGCCTCCCGATTCCTCAAGGACGGCATTGACAACCCAAAGACTGGCCTGGACTATCGCCGCGAGGTCCTGCTTCCCGGTGGCAGCCGCGACGCCTCGGTCAGCTTGGAAATGTTCCTTGGCCGTGCGCCCAACAACAAGGCCTTCCTCAAGTCAATCGGTCTCTGATGCTCTCTTTCTACTTTACCCAATTTACCTGTTCTCTTCGCACTCATTTTTAGTCTCAATAGCAACTGCGCATTTCTAGTCTTCGTGGCGGCATCTGGTTTAGGGGGTGGTGCGAAAAAGCGAACCTGCTGCATTGATGTGCTCCAAATGCCGCTGCTGAAGAAAAGGCTCACATAACTGCTACATGGTATAGTCCCAGGCCTCATTTGATTCGCTCGCTGGGATCAGCACACACAAAAGAGAAAGAGCACGGGATCACTTTGTTGCATGTCGGCTTGTGGCATGGCGTCAGCTTCAAATGCCAAGACTCTGATTGCTGCTAAAAGGGCCTGCCAAGTGCGAGAGGCGGCGAGCACCCACACAGGTCTTTTCCTTCCAACCCCCCTTGCTTTCTTATTCATACCCTCTTTTGACAGCAACCCTTTTCTGTTTGCAAACTCCTGATTTCTCTTTTGCCACTGATGAGCGACGAGAAACGAGTCAAGTTCATCGTCAACTCGGACGGCAGCAGCACCCCGCTGATGCAGGCCGGGAGCGACATCGAGGCCGGCCACCCACTGGAGCCCCAAGCCCCCGAGGAGCCGCAGCCGAGACGCAGACGGTGCAGGAAGTTCAAGAGGGCCATCATCTTCTTTGCCTTCTTGTTTGTTCTCATGCATGCTCTGCACCACGCTGCACACTATAAGAACGGGCTGCTTCTGCGCAAGGCCTTTGGCGATAAGAGGGTCGACATGTGGATCCAGCACCACCATCCTGAGCATGGGCATTGGCCTCACCGCCATCCTGATCACGGACATGATCCTCACCACCACCCTGAGCACGGACATTGGCCTCACCACCACCCTGAGCACGGACATCGGCCTCACCGCCGCCCCGGCCATGGTGACCATGAGCACCAGGGCCATCACCAGCCTGGACTGCAGGCCCTCAGGCCCTACATCCCTAACAGCAACAGCTTCAAGAACATCTTTGGCCACGGCACCCCCAAGATCAGCAACGCGAAGGCACTCTCTGCTCTCGCCAACGGCAAGCTCGGAGCTGCCAGCATCAGCTCCCTGTTCCGCTCTACAGCCAGCACCTGCATCCCGACCATCCCTGTTCCCGGCCTTGACACATACACCTTTGATCCCTCCGAGTACACCAAGATCTCGCACACTGTCGCCGGTGCTGTCGGCTCCGATGTCCATATCGCTGTCACCTCTGCAAGCGAGGCGTCGTATGTTGTGAATGTCGTTGTTTCCGACCCCAAGATCGCCGAGGAGATCTCGCTCACTCAGACCACCGACAACGAGGGCGGCATCCACTTCAAGCTCGAGGGCCCCAGGTGGCTGAACAGAGGCGAGTGCGCCTACGCCAGCATCACCCTGCACATCCCCGCCTCCGTCACCAACTTGGATTCGCTGCGCACCAACTTTATCTACGGCAACTACAAGCTCGACCGCGAGCTTGCTCACAGCATCGAATTTGGTCGCTTTGAGGTCAACAGCGCTGTTGGAAAGCTCGATATCCCGCCTATTCGTGCCGATGATGTCGTTATTAACAACGTCTCGGGCGACATCCACGGATACTACCATATCTCGAGCTCTGCAGCCATCCACAGCGTCAGCGGCGACGTCAATGTTGGCGTCAATGTGCGTAAGGCTGAAAAGTCCACCGTGGTCACAGAGTCCGTCTCTGGCTCGGTGTCTACCCGGATTGCTGGCGGGTTCGATGGGTCGTTTGATGTCCGCACCATCAACGGCAAGGTCGAGGTCGAGGATGTCAGTGATGGAACCAACCGCCTGCACTTTAACAAGAACTTCAACCGCGTCAAAACCGGTACCTTTGGCCCCGAGGATACCACTCGTACGGGCGACTCGACCCTCAGAGCTGCTGCCATCAGCGGCAACGTTCTTATTGAGTTTGACTGAGCCCCCCGCTTTCTCTTGATTGCTTCTAGTAGTCTCTTTGCTTCTTGTTTCGAGGCCATTTTGTGTGTGCAGAAAGCTCCCCATTTTGGTTCAAGGTTCCAACACTGCAAGGGCTCTCTATTAACAACCTCAAACCACATGCAAATGCTATCTGGATCCGACCAGGCTGTCAATTTCCTGCATCAGCTTCTTCCCAGGCGAGTTCCTGATTGACTTCCACATGATAGTGAATGTCTTCAGTGGCGTCGATACGCCCTGTTGCCGCCGTTGCTTCACGGCCACATCAGTCAGATTCCAAGTCCTGAACCTCCTAGCTGCTGGTTCCAGATCTCCGATCTTTAGCTGCGTGCTGCGAGTATTGAATCCCAGCAGCCCAGGCGACTCGAGCACAATCTCCGTATCGCCCGTGATAGATCCCGAGAGCATCGGTCGTCCCTGCGCCTTTCCGCTGGCGGAGCTGGCCGACGATAGTATGCTGTCGAACTTGGGCAGCCCATGCTTGTCTATCTGGACCCCCCTCGTCCTTGCCGTAGGCAGTAGCTTGATGCGGGTGACGAACGGGCCGAACATCTTTGTCACCGCCACGGTTGATGCTACGCTGATTGAGCTAGCCAGGACAAGCGAAAGAAGACCAAGATCGCCTTCGCCCAGTTGTCCGGACGATTGCGAGAGCGCGGTGGCGGCAGTCGCTGTACACGCAGCCACGGAGCCTGAGAGCGACATGAATTTGAGCATCCGAACGGCGTTACCCGGAAGCGCCTCGAAGATCACTTGTTCCTTTGGCAGCGTCTTTTCGGCTGACTGCTTGCTGCTGCTGCTCATCTGTGTGGAGAGCCAGCGGCGTGGCATAGCGAGCTGCTTGCTTCTGGGGAGTAGCCAGCGAGTGTCTCGCGCAGCCCGAACCATATGCGTAGCCATTGTCTGGGACTAGAACAGCAACACCCAAAGAGCAGCTAGAAGTAAAGAGAAATGTCGGAGCTGCACTATCGTCAGCTGCCCAAGGCAGTGCCTGCAGCAAGCACGCGGGCTCTGGCTGGATAGCTGGCTGACGCCGCCGTTATGGTTGATCAGCAAATTGGAAAATTGCAGCGCAAAGAACGGCCAAGTGCTTGCTCCTGGGCTCCTGTTGTGCTCCCCCTTCGCTTTTCTCTCCTTTTTACTCGTGGAATAGCTATTCACTTGTGTGCAGTTAGCATGCGCGACAGCAATTTGGGTGCTGCGTCGGCCACATACAACGATGTCACCCGCAGGAACCTGGAGCCGCTCTTTGACGGCATCCGTGCCGAGATATCCAAAGCAAAATTCATAGCCGTCGACACGGAATTCACCGGCCTCGTGCTGAGCAATGCGTCCGAGGTCTTCCGCCTTAACACGTCCGAATGGGTAACCAGGGCAACCAACATGGAAGAAAAGTACAAGGCCATGGCCAACATCGCAAAGACGCACTCCCTGGTCTCCATCGGCCTAAGCACCTTTTCAAAGCGACATAACCGGCCCGGTAGCTTCAACGTGAACAACTTCAACTTTACTCTGCAGGCGCAGAACTCGCACCTGATTAACCCCAGCAGCCTGGCGTTTTTGGCGCAGAACGGGTTCGATCTGGGCAGACAGGCCATGGAGGGGATTCGGTATTTTAGTGGACCCAATCCAAGACCCGTGCAGGTGAAAACCACGGCGGTAAACAGGGAGGGCGAGTTGATCCGCGAGGTGTTTTTGGATGTTATCAGGGCAAGAGTGCCCCTCGTTGTGCATAACGGCTTGTTCGATCTCGTGTATCTGTACCAGTCGTTCTTTGGGCCGCTGCCGGACACGTACGATTCGTTTGCCTATGACTTGTTCGAGATGTTCCCCGGAGGGGTGTATGACACGAAGTATATTGCAGAGTCGCTGAGTCCGGGGACTGCGTCGTATCTGGCGTACTTGTTCCACAAGAGTGAGCGCATCCAGAAGCGGCGCCGGGACTCGGGTGAGCCTGCTGTTAATGCGCGCCTCAAGAGCAGACTGAAGTACGATGTGCCAGAGGAGAATCAGCAGCCCAGCCAGCTTTTTGTTGGAAACGACTCGAGCAGGCCATACTGCGAGCAATTCGCCGACCATGGCCACTGCCGGTATGGAAAGAGGTGCTCCAGATCCCACGATATCAATTTTATCCTGGACTGCCAAGAGCGCGAGCAGCAGAGGACTAGTGCTGCCGAAACAAAGGAAGAGAGTGGCAAGGATGGGGACGCAGAGGAGAGCGGTAGTGGCAGTGGCAGTGGCAGTGGCAGTAGCAGTGGATCTGAGCAAGGGAACAAGCGAAAGCGCGACAGCAGCGCAGAAGATCAGAGCATCGAATCGAGCAAGATCCTGGCTGCCCTGGTGGAGAACGCTTCGCGGAAGCGTATCAAGCCAACAGAGCCCGCCAAATCCCCTGAATCTGCACAGTCCTCCCAGAGCACTGCCACATCTGCTGCCACATCCACTGCCGCAGCAGGCCAAGAAACAAACATGTACCATACGGCTGCTTACGACGCCTTTATGACTGGGTACATTTTTGCCTCGTACCGTATCCTGCTAGGCGAAAAGATCGGCGAGCACATAAACAAGGTGTACCTGATGGGCAGGCCGGGCCAGCCACTCCTCGTCAAGGCAGGCATGTTCTCCAGCAACTCGATCACCTACCGGCAGACGATGCCTCTTGTCGAAAAGGCCAGCGACATGCGGCTCAAAGAGCGGCCGTAGCAGCGGTGCTCGCAGAAACACCGGCTCTTAAGTGCATCTCATAGATTATGCGTGATCGATCTGGCGATTAGATTCATGAAAATTTCTCTGCACCCAACAAAAAACACGGGGCAGCCATTGGGGCTGAGGCCGACGTGTGCTGGGCTCGATCAGGCTGTGCGAAGGCGAGAGCATGCTCTGGCTTGCCTCTCTGCGCACAAAATTTTTCCTGGCTGAATTTGTTACTCCTCCCTCTTGTTCTCATTTCCTTGCTTGCAAAAGACGTGACTCAGGGGAGCTCTGTATTTCGCAGCGACCGGCCTAGCAACCACTACACCCTTCTCTTCTCCCTCTACATACACATATCCCCGACAAAAGGAAACAAAAAATGCTCGTTCTTTACGAAACCGCCGCTGGCTACGCTCTTTTCAAGCTGCTCGACGAGAGCAAGCTCACCAAGGGCGACGATCTCCACAAGGAGTTTGCGACCCCCGATGCCGCAAACAAGTCGGTGAAGCTCCAGGCGTTCCACAAGTTTGAGAACACTGTCGACGCGCTGTCCGCGGTCACCGCTCTTGTCGAGGGCAAGATCTCGAAGAACCTGAAGCAGTTCCTGACCACCGACGTCAGCGAGAAGGAGTGGAAGAAGGAGAAGCTCGCTGTTGCCGATTCGAAGCTCGCCAGCTCTATCTCCAAGAAGCTCGGCATCAAGGTCGTTGCCGACTCCTCGGTCAACGAGCTCTACCGCGGAATTCGCAGCCAGATCGAGTCGCTCCTCACCGGCGTTCCCGCCGCCGACATGGCTGCTATGGAGCTTGGTCTCTCGCACTCTCTGTCGCGCTACAAGCTCAAGTTCTCGCCCGACAAGGTCGACACCATGATTGTGCAGGCCATCTCGCTTCTGGATGACCTCGACAAGGAGCTCAACACATACGCCATGCGCGTCAAGGAGTGGTACGGCTGGCACTTCCCCGAGATGGCCAAGATCATCAACGACAACCTCGCCTACGCCAAGGTCATCAAGAAGGTTGGCTTCCGCACCAACATGAGCGCGACCGACCTTGGCGAGGTCCTCCCCGAGGAGCTCGAGACTGAGATCAAGGAGGCTGCCGAGATCTCCATGGGTACCGAGATCAGCGACGAGGATCTCCTTAACATCACTGCCCTCTGCGACCAGGTCATTTCGATCACCGAGTACCGCACCCAGCTGTACGAGTATCTCAAGAACCGCATGTTCGCCATTGCCCCCAACCTCACCGCTCTTGTTGGTGAGCTCGTTGGTGCCCGCCTCATTGCCCACGCCGGCTCCCTGATGACCCTCGCCAAGTACCCTGCCTCGACCATCCAGATCCTTGGTGCCGAGAAGGCTCTGTTCCGCGCCCTCAAGACCAAGCACGACACGCCCAAGTACGGCCTCATCTACCACGCCTCGCTTGTTGGCCAGGCGGGTCCCAAGGCCAAGGGTAAGATTGCGCGCCTCACAGCCACCAAGGCGTCGATCTCTGTCCGTGTCGATGCGCTGGGCGAGTCCGACTCGGCTGAGGTTGGAATTGACAGCCGCGTCAAGGTCGAGAACCGCCTGCGCCAGCTTGAGGGCCGCTTTGCCGCCAAGGCTGCTCGCGCTGACCGCGCTGCTGCTCCCAACAGCAGACAGCCCAAGAAGTTCGAGAAGACCGAGGCTTCTGCCTACAACGCTGCCTCGGACGTCGTCATGACCTCTGCTCCCTCCAGCGAGAAGAAGCGCAAGGCGTCTGACGATGATGAGGAGTCTGCTGATGAGTCGGATAGCGACGATGAGGAGAAGAAGGCCAAGAAGGAGAAGAAGGCCAAGAAGGAGAAGAAGTCCAAGGACGAGAAGAAGGACAAGAAGGAAAAGAAGTCCAAGGACGAGAAGAAGGACAAGAAGAGCAAGAAGGACAAGAGGAGCAAGGACTAGGCACTCTGTGCTCCTTTGCATCTCGAGTTCGGTGCAGCGTGCAAGTTGTCTTTATTTAGTTGTTCTTTTCCACCAAAAATAGCAAGTCTCCATACACCCGATTCTGGCTAGCTGTGTGGTGCATGTGTGCGGTGTATCGAGCATCACCTGTGTGCCAGAATGTGTAGCTGGTCCTGGCGGGCCGGGCTTGTTCCAACATGTAGAAAAAGATAATTAGCAGCACGGAGCGAGAAGAAAAAGGGAAATGGCATGCGAGCAACAGCCAGGCTCTACCGCTCGTCGGGCTTGCCAGGGAGAACGGCGAGGTCAAGGGCCTTGAACTCGACCATGGCGAGCGAGTCGAAGAGCACATCAAAGATGATGAGCGCCCACTCAAAGAACGCATACTGGGTGTAGGCACCCGCGATCTTGTGAACCTTGTGGTTAAGGAAGAAGTAGATCATCGGCACGATAGATCCAAAGAACAAGAAGCTAACCCACTTGCGGCGGTTCTTGTTGAGCACAAGCTCCTTGACATTGTGTGTGAACGGCGACTTGTCGCAGAGCTGGACCAGCAGAGTCATATAAGGGACGGTGAGAACCATGTACATAATCATCATGATGTCGTGGATGTCGTGGTCGTCGCCCGACGTCACATAAACCCAGCCGCCGCAGGTACACGTACGCAGGAACCCGATCCAGAAGAGAGCCTTGGCGCGCTTGGGTGCTGCGCGCACAGTAAGGATGTACCAGAAGATGTGCAGGAACAGGCGCGATGGACATGTCAGCGCAATGAGAACCTGGAACACGTTCCTGCCTGGGTATCTGTCGCCAATTGTTGCAGAGACCGATGGGAACCACTCGTCGGGGTAGCCGTAGTGCTCGTTCTGCACGATCTTGTAGTAGTGGAGCTTCCAGCCGATAACAAGCGCGCCCAGGAACGCAGCTACAGAAGCATGAATGAAATTGGTTGCGGTGGTTAGTGGGAGCCATCGATGCCTGGATTCCATGTCGCTTCGCCTCCGTTGCCAGCATCTATGCATGGCCGTGCCCTCTGTCGCTTACCTGAGGCAAAGACTGTGTGGAGGAACGGAATCCACCAGCCGGTAACCTACACACATGCAGGATGAAAGCAGTAGCACGAAGGGCGATTGAGTATCAGCATGGCAGGCGAATGCATACATGGCAGCCATCCCACCGAGGCGCGTAGCAGTGCGCGAATGGCCCCTTCTCTAGACAAGACCAGCTGCCTGCTGCCATGGAGCATGGCTGTTAGCGGTGCCTGTCTGCTTTGCTCACCTTGTTGAGTGCTCCGCCAGCTGCGAGGTGGAATTCACGGGCAAACCCGTTGGGCGAGTCATGTCTTAGGGTGCCTGCCATTTTGCCGTGGTGCTCGCGATGAGAAACTGTCATTCAGCAATAATAACTGTTGGAAGCAGGGGAAACGCAAAAGAGAGAAGACCCTTTTGAGAGGCGCAAGAGCCCTCCTTTTTCTAAACAGCCATCCACGCTGCCCCTGAGTGCCAGTTGGCTGCTGCTTTTGCGGTGGGTGGGGGACAAATCGCAAGGTGGCGTGGGGCGGAAAGTGCGGAAAACGCAACGCCGCGTCCACACGTGGCCCCAGCCCAAAACAAAGCTGTCTCGGGCTGCACCGCAAAACCACTGGTCTGACGCGCCACGCCCTGGGCGAGGGCTTTCTCCATGAAGCCTCACATTTATGTCAGTGCACCAGCCCGATGAGCCCTTTGTGCCCGTCGATTTCTCTGTGGTTCTTGCGTGTTACAAATGTGGGAGAGCAATGTGGCAACCGCAGCCTGTGCTTTCCCTCTCCGTTCTGGAGAGCTTGCGCTAGGAGGCATGCCAACGCTCCTCAGAGTAGGGAGGCGCCCTCTATTTGCTTAGCTAAGGCGCCGCCCTTAGTGTTGGACCTAACACCCACCCTTCTTATCTTGGACGGCGCAGCAAGCCGTGGTAGCGCTCCCGATCGGAGCAGATGTCTCGCACTTGCAATGCCACTGCAGACCAGCCGTCTGTGCTTGGTCTCCTGTCCTCTAGATAGCTCGTTGCAGAGCACATCGGCTCAATTGCCACGGAGTTGCATGGGACTGTGGCATGCTGCTAGTAAGGAACAGCAAGCAAACTAAACAGACATGTGCAGCTCCGCACGGACATCCTCCGGACATCCGCGAGAGATAGTCGCTGCACACGGAAGCCTGCGCCGCCCAGGAGAGTCCGTAGACAGCCACCCAAGCGCCGCCGTGACCCCTTTCTGCCGACCAAGCGGGGTGGGCCTGCAAAGCTCCGTAAACTCCAGGCCGTGGCTGGCAAGCAGCCTCGGGAGACTGGACATGCCGTCTGCTGCGTCAGCTTGGTGTTTCCCGTGCGGGTTGCACCCCCCCCCATGCAGTTACAGCAGGCAGAGAGAGGCAGGACGGTCGGAATTCCCTATCAGCCTGCAGCCCCGACACAGCTCTACTACGCTGCGGCTGTACCCATGCTGACATGCAGCTGCGAGATATTGAAACACCAGAGCAGAGTTTGTGCGCCCACCATCCCTTGTTTTTGCTGCTGCCTCCCCCACACAGGCGACACAAACACGCTAAACTGTCGTTATTATTAGGACACAAGTAGCGTTGCTACTGACGCTGACGCAGATCAATTGGGGTATATCCACCCTCCATTTCGGCCCTCCAGGCGTGGCAGTATAGACATTGACGATATTAAAAATGCACTGCTTGCTTTTTGCAGCTCTATGTAGAGCATGCTCGGCCTTTCCTGGGTTCTGCTCCCTCTTTGCACCTGTCAGCGCACCTTCTCGCTGTTAGCTCGCGCATTTCCCTCTTCACAGCATACAATAGCCTAGCCAGTATGAACACGCAGCGCTTCCGGAGACCCAGAGTGACCAGGCTGCACATGGTGCAAGCTGCTGTGTTGTTGATCATTGTGCTAATGAGCTGTAAGTACACATCCCCCACCAGGCAGCACAAGAGTTCGCAGGTTCTGTTCTCAAAAGCCCTCCTCGGGCTCCCTCGATTCAATTGATGATACATAGGGGGGAAACGGATGGGGTCCTCTCTGATGTCGCCATTGAAGAGCACGCTGAAGCACGAGCTTGGCATCAACAACACCCAGTGGGCGTCGCTCATCTCGATGGTATGGGTAGTCAGCACCATCACGCCGTTCGTGGCCGGTCTTGTAATCGATATAATGGGGGCGCCTCTCGCCGGAGCCATCTCGCTCCTGCTCATTCTGGCAGGCAACGGTATATGCGGCATAGCAGTTGCAACACGCCAGCTCGGCGTGTTCCTTGTTGGCCGCGCAATATACAGTCTAGGCGGCGGCGCTGTGCTCTTGGTGGGCGAGGTCATCATGCTCAAATGGTTCAAGGGCAGGTCGCTGCCCATTGCCTTTGGGTGCGCCTCGACTATCGGTGGAATCATGTCGTTCTCAGGACCAGCCACGGTTACCGCAATCCTGAGTAAGAACGCAAAGGTTGCCATCCCGTTTTGGCTGGCCACCGGTCTCTCGGCATTCGGGCTGCTATGCTTTGGATTTTACGCCATCATCCATTACTCCCACTATGCCCAGGACATTGAAGCATTCGATGGGGGAAAATGCGGCTCAGACGATGGCGGAAGCCTAGCAAAGGTCATGTCAATAGGCGAGTCGCCGTATGGTGTAGAACAAAGCGGAAAAGCCGCTGCCGCTACAGCAGCTGCTATTGGCGATGCCGATACCAAGAATATGAGCGAAACCTCAGAGAAACCGCTCGTAAGAATCTACTCCGGCACAGACAAGTCCAGCACGCATCCAGCAGAGGGCACGAATCTCGTAGCTCCACCCACAGACACAGCCACCCCAGCAGCAGCAAGCAGGGGGCTCCTTGGTCGCTTGTGGGCCAAGCTGCGGTGGCTATTCTTTGGGCTCGCTGCTCTGCCCGAGTCCTACTGGCACGTCCTGCTCTGCATCTCGGTCCAAGGCACGCTGTTCATTCCTTTGCACGAGATCATCCCCGAGATGATGGAGACTGAATGGTCGTACTCGCGCGCCGAAGCAAGCAGGCTGTTTGTCTACCTCCATATAATCCCCATCGTCCTGCACATCTCTCTCGGCATATTCATCAACCGCTTTGGCCACAGAATCAACATATTCTTTGTTGGCTCGGTTCTCATATTCGTCGCTTCGGTGTTCACCACGTTCGTTAGAAGGATCCCGATCCTTCTGTCGCTCATCTTGATGAACCTTAGCGGTTCGTTTGTGCCAGCATCCATATTCTCGCTGATGAATATTGTCATCGACAACGGCGAGATTGCTGGGGCGGCTCTTGGCCTAATACGCTCGGCCGAGTTTGCCAGCGTCACGCTGATGGAGATGCTCGACGGCCTGCTCCAGGATGCTGACCACAACCGCTACGACACGGTGCTCGTCGGGCTCGTAGTGTTTGCCGGCATACTCTTGGTTGTCGCATTCGTGAGTCTGGTCGTGGACTACACAGTAAATGGCGGTATAATGAACTCGGCCAACCCTTACAGCAAACTGAAGCCTATCTGTCCTTTCCAAGCAGACACTGGAAGCAAGGCCGGCGCAGAGAAATTCGGTGAGCGCGATTCAGAGTCACAAACGCAGGAATCCCTGGCACCAACAGCCAGCATTCCGATAGATATCCCAAAAAGGAGGTATTACTACATTGGCACGATCGGTGTGCTTCTTGTGGCTGCATGGGGGTTGTTCATTCTGTCGCTGTCAAGGATGTGACGGCGAAGACTCCCACACACCTCTTTTTTTTTTATGCAAGCCCATCCATTGTCTTAGCGTCCCCACTGGGACGGTGTTTGACATTTATATTTCTGCTTAGCTCATATGGCGTGGATAAAACTTGAAGTCAACAGAGTGCTCCTCCGCTGCGGTGCTGCCGCTGCCAGCGGCGGCGGTATATAGAACGTTGTTTACATCGCCGCCTCTACTGAGGCTTCTTCCTGCCGAGCAATCAGATCGGCTAGACAGCGGAATGTGTGTCCTGGACCTATTCACTCGCAGCATCTCACGGCACGATCTGCTTGGTGCGAACAGCTGCGATCGATTGCTGAATGGGTACGGTGGCGGAAGCTCTGCTCTAGGCACATACTCTGGCAACGTGTCGACACTGTCCCTGCTTGTATCCTCTCTGTTTATATCTGCAGAGTGCTGCAGGTTCCTAGCTGGACAGCCGATGCGATGCAGGCTGTTCCCAAAGTCCGACACGGTTATATCGCCAACGTTGCGCTGGGTCGCCATGTCCTGAGACCCAAAGAAGTTGCTTCCAAATGCCGACAGTGTCCCAAACGATATATTGGGAATGGGGAAGATGGAGTCGTTGTATTCGTCCCGCTCATCCATATAGCCGCAAAAGTCATCGGCAAGCTCGTCAGTTGGTGGGCGCTGTTCTACTTGCTCCGAAATGTCTTTTATGCACTCGTTGATGGAGTCGATCAGGAGGCGTGATGACCCGGCTGCCGGAAGAGAGCTGTCCTGCGCAACTTCGGGATCCTGCGAGTGAACGACCCTGTCTTCTTGCTTGCCGTTGCATATGCTCGGTTCGCGGCACGAGAGAGAGTCCCGCCATGGCCGCTGCTGGTACTGCTCCTGCTGGTGCTGCTCTTGATTCTGCGGCCATGACTTTGGGACAAAGGGGCTGTTCAGGTAGGCTGAATTGGCATGGCTAGAAATGGGCATTCCGGCATCCTGCTCCCTGCGCACAAGCTCAGCAGTGTCACGCATGCCATTATCGCTTAAGGAGAACTTCATATGGCTGCTCGCAGAAGTGCGCAGGCTGGCATGGGCCACAGTATCGCTGAGGGATGTGCTGGCACGGGCACTAGCCGGAGTAGACCGCGCTGCTTGCGGCTGGCTCTTTGAGCTTGGCTGAATGCGGTGGGTACTTGCACTCTGGAGCACCTTTGTCTCGGAATGCGCAATAGCTACAAACGCTCGAGCATGCAGAATTAACGATACAAGCAAAATTAAGCTGACATCTGGAAAGAGGAGAGGCAGGTGGGTGATGTCGCGTGGAACACTCGCAGCATGCAGCATGCTCTCGAAATTGACTGCGGCGTGCGCAGAATAAGCGGAGGTGTGGGGCAGGTGTGCAGTAGAGCTGCACTTGGCCAAAAAAAAAGGGGGAACCCAGCCTGCAAGCAGCACGCCGAACAAAGAGGGGAACAGTGCGCCAAACTGCTGCTGCTCACTTACCGGCGCTGCCCGATGCGACGGCCTTTCCCTTGTTGAATATGCCCAGGTGTCGACTCCCATTCCTCGCACTTGGTAGCCTGGCCATGATAGCACCTAGATGCATGGTGCCCTCATTGTCGCTTGTTCTCCCATGTCTGTTTGGCGGTGCCTCCATATCTGGCTGCTGCTCCTTTGGCCGCTTGGCAGAGGGAATGCGCAGGCTCCGTCTCATGCTCCTTCGACCATTTCGCCGCTGGCACTGAGTCTGCCCCTCTGCCGGCTCACCGCCAGCACGAGTGGCAAGTTGGTTAAGCATGTGCTGCTCCTCTGTGCTGCTGCAGACAGCGGACTTGCTTGCTGCCACCCCGCCGCCAGAATTAGGTGTGCGCGACTCGCTGTAAATGTCGGGCTTTGGCAGACTCTCCTGAGTGTAGTTTAGCTGGCAGTCAATGTACTTGAATATGTGGTCCAGCTTCTCCTTTGGCATCCGCGGGTGCTGGGCAGCTGGCTCCAAGCTGCTGCTGTTCTCGCTCTCCAGAGGCTCTGTTGAGGTATCTCCGCGCTCCTGAGCGAGGAGCTGCATGTGCTGGCCGAGTGCCTGCTCTGTGAGCGGCTGTGCCGCCGTCACTGGGAGGCGGATACTCATCTGGTGGAGTGTAGAGTAGAAAGCGTGGCTGTCTGCACAATTGTATATTGTGAACAAGAGAGACAAAAGAAGTAGAGGCAAGGTGTGCGTAGAGTGCCAAAATCAACGGGTGTGGCATTCATGAGAAGATAAACAAGTAATTGGAGACGGCTGGTTTGCTCCTCGCTCGGCTGACCGCGTGCATCGGGTCTATTGCCTGGTGTTGCGCGCTGATATCTAGGGAGCGCCATCGCTCTCCCCCACATCCGCCCATGCCACCCCCCTCCCCGCACGCGTTCGGCAAAGAGACAGCCACCTGCAGCAAGTTAGACTTTGACGATAAGCTTGCCAAAGTTGTTTCCAGAAAACAGGTCGACCAATGCCTGTGAGGCGCTCTCCAAGCCAGGCCTCTCGTCAACCTTGAACTGGATCTTGCCCTGCTCAACAAGATGCGACACCTCCTCATAAAACTCCTCCTCGACCTTGGTTCCGCTGTGCTTCAGGTACAGAATGCCCTGCATGATGGCCTCTTTTTCAATAAGCAGGTCGGTGTTCTTGACGCCGTAAAGCTTGGATCTGTCAGCGCCATAGGTGGTCATAGAGCCGCAAACCACAATGCGCGCACGTTCGTTGATGTTCAGAAGCGCAGCGTCGAGCAGCTCACCGCCAACACCGTCAAAGAAGATGTCAATGCCCTCGGGTGCTGCCTTCTTGATCGCCTGCGCATAGTCTCCGCAGGTCTTGTAGTTGAATGCCTCATCGGCACCCAGGCTCTTGGCATAGGCAACCTTTTCGTCAGACCCAGCAACTCCGACGACACGCAGACCACGGGCCTTTGCAAGCTGGATCACCACCTGTCCCACAGCTCCAGAGGCAGCCGATACAAGCAGCGTTTCGCCTGCCTTTGGCCGTCCAACCACCACAACGCCCAAGTAGGCGGTGAACGACGGCATCCCAAGCACGCCAATAAAGCTGGAGAGTGGCAGGCTGCTCTTTGGCAGCTTCACAAGCTGGCTGTCGGAGAGAACAGCGTACGCCTCCCATGGGACGTTATCGCTGCGCACGGCGTCGCCAACAGTGAATTGTGTGCTCTTCGATGCAACGACGACCCCAGCGCCAATTCCGCTGATGGGCTGACCCAGGGGGAACCTGTATCCTGCCTCTCCTTTGCTCTCTGGGTCGGACATGAAGATTCGCAGGTGTGGGTCAATCGAGAGAGAGTCGACTTTGACCAGAACCTGGCCATCAGCAAGAGACGAGGCGTCGTGCACCTTCTGCGAGGTGTCGACAGCGAAGCAGGAGGTGGAGTGCACGCCGTCCTTGGCGTACTGGTTGAGAATCAGGCGGGTGTTGTGCGCAGCAGTCATGGTAGAAATAGCGCAGCGAGCTGAAAGTGGCTATGGTATTTGCACAAGTACACAAGAGGGCGGCAGAGACGTGAGTGCAGTGCGTCGAAGTGCTCCTGGTATCGCTTTTATGACTGCTGCGCAGCTGATGCTTTGACGTGTGCTCTAGCGCCGAGGGTGCGATGCATCAACTGCCGGTGCTGGGGCCCTCCCATACTGCGGCCAGGCACCCAAACACCAGCAATGGGTCAATTCGCACCCTCATCCACGCGTCGGCTGCTGATTTTTCACTCACTGCCTCCATATCCATACATCCCCGCATGCCGCCAGCATCCATCCTTTCTCGCTTCGCCGACGCGGCCAAGATAACGCTGTTCTACGGCGTTCCCGCAGCATGCTTTGCGCACACAGTGTTCGACTATGTTGGCGAAATGACTCCGGTAAGAGCACCCCTTCTCCCCAACCAGGAAAAAAGCTCCGCCCCTGCAGCCTTTCATTTTATTCCACATGGGCGCCGATGCGCAAGCTGGTAAAGCCTCCTCGGCAGCTGCACCATGTTACGGCAATACTCAAAAGCGCGCCAATCCTTTACTCCCCTTCTGCTCTCGGCTTCGGTAGTCTCAGGGTCCATCCATGCTGCCCACACTCAACATGGCCGGCGACATTTTGCTAATCGAGCGGTTGCCCGGGTGGCGAAATCGGCTCCGGGTCGGAGACATCGTGACATTTACATCTCCGCTGAATCCAGAGCGCCGTGCAGTGAAGCGGCTGCTGGCAGTCGAGGGCGACACCATCTGCGTTGACCCAACAAAGGACAGGCTGGCTTTTGTGCAGATTCCAAAGGGCTATGTTTGGCTGCAGGGAGACAACTACTCGAATTCGACGGATTCGCGCACATACGGGCCGATACCAGTCTCACTGCTGCGCGGTCGCGTTCTGGCATGTATCTGGCCATCAACGCGGCTCTTGCGCAACAATGCCGAGGCCATACCTGGCCGGTTCACAGATGAATAAATGTCTCTTAGGCCAGACATTTCATTCTGCAGAAAATGGAATGCGTCCCAAGTGGCCTGGCCTTGCTTGTGCTTTTGCCCCATGGCCACTTCCCCAGAGCTACATCCGTGACTAAGATTGTGATTACGCTTGGTGGCGGTATGTTCCATCTGCACGTGCATCTAGCAACGAGAGGGTAGCGTATCTTGGGCCTCCACAACATACTGAACCACTAGTGCCTGAGACTGAAAGCTGGCATGCTTTCAGAATAGCCTTTTTTAAGGTCGAATTGCTGAGTCTCAGGTCAGAAGTTCTACAGAGAGCGCCGTGTGGTGCCATCTCTAGCTAGCTGTGCCAGTGAGCAAACTGTAGGGTAAACGCTAGGCATATAAAAGGCTGGCTGGCTGGCTGGCTGGCTGGCTGGCTGTGCGCATAGCATTTCACTCTTCATGCACACACTCTTTGGCTTGACGAGTGCGAATCACTTGTTTATTTTCTGTCATCACGTCGCTGAAGGACGCCATCATAGCCACTTCTCCCCTGCTGCCATCCGCAACGCTTACGCCTACCCACTTCAGTAGTAATAGATCGCCGCCAGTAGCTGATGGCGAAACAGCCTTGCACACACCCACGACAGCTGCATCTACAGAGGCAAGCACGCATAAAAATCCGCGCACACAGCCTGCTCCCACTGCTGCGGCAATGATGCTGCAGTTGAGCGCTTCATTGCCCCACCTCATTCTCGTGTTTGCCGCACCCACGGCACACGTAGACGATGTTTCGTACGGGTTTCCGTGTTTGACAGTGAAGCTTTATTCTCAGAAATTATAAAGAGTGAGCGACGTGCTGCAGCTGTGAAATGCATGTGTTATTGGGGGATTGTACTAATGCTTAATATGCCCACGTCCTTCAGCTGGCCATGCATACTGCGAATCCAAGCTTGCATGTACAAAAGACGACAAATGACTGCAGTGCCAATCGCTGCTGCTGCTGCCAGCGCGATAAGTCGGTGTTGCTGATGCTAACACGAGAGGTTTTGCACGAGAAGACAGAGTGGTGGGCTTCTAGGTCTACAAATACCGCCAATTCCGCATTTTCCACATGCCCCTTCCTTCCTTCCTTCAAACACTGCCAACTCTGTATCCTTCGAAACATAGCTCCAAGTTCTGCTCTCCGTTCTGCTTGTCCCGCCTCTCTGCCGACCACGGATAATGGCAGTTGCCCAGTTACTCGACACGACGCTGCTTAGCACGCTGAGGTGGCTCAGCTCCATTGTCCGTGACTTTGGCTACACAAAGGCTATTGCCGCATCAGCTGGAGTGGCCATTGCATACAATGTTGCCTATGCTCTCTTTTTCTCGCCGCTGCGACACATTCCAGGTCCGTTTCTTGCTCGGCTGACAAGCAAGCGCACTGAGGCCGTAGCAATGATGGGCTGGATGGCCAAGTACGCGCGGAAGGAGTTCGAGAAGTACGGCGACGTCTACGTCTACCAGCCAAACTCGGTCTCGATATCCAACCACACGGATATACGCACAGTGCTCGCCACCCACGCCTTCCCAAAATCCCCGTTCTACAGCACGCTGGACGTGTTTGACATTCCAAACACGCTGAGTGCAACAAGCCCCGAACTGGCCAGCATGAGGAGGCGTCAACTGGGACCGTACTTGAACCACGGCTATCTCCGCCGCATGGAAGCAACCATCATCAAACATGGTATTCGGGCAATCAAGGAAAAGTGGGATGCCTTGATTGCAAAGAGCCCTGATGGCAAGGTAGAGGTCGTCTACAGCAACGAGTTTCTTTTGGCAACATTTGACGTCACCAGCGCCTTGTCGTTTGGCAGAGAGTTCGGTGCTGTTAAGAACAACGATGTCACAGTTGCTGAGTGGATTTCGTCGACGCTTGCGTTCTTTGGAATCCGCCTAATGTTTAGAGGATGGCCCAACTTCCTCACTGCGCCCATCTTGTCGCGCTGGGAAACAAGGTACAATGAGCTCGTCGCATTCAGTGCCGAGTGTATTGCCAAGCGCAGGGAGCTTCTGTTGACCGCTGAAGAGAAGCCCACTGATCTGCTTCAGGGCTTTATTGACGCAGAAGACCCAGAGTCCAAGATCCGGATGAGTCCACTCCAGGTCCATGCCGAGACACTAATTATGCTTATAGGCGGCAGCGAGACATCGTCCAACACACTCGCATGGACACTCCATCTTCTGATGCTGTATCCACAGCACTACAAGCGCGCCGTCGAAGAGGTGCGCTCTGTGTTTGACAAGGACCACCTTATCGGCTACTACGAGGGCAGGTCAAAGCTACCGTTTGTTGAGGCATGCCTTTATGAGTCTCTGCGAGTCTGTCCGGTAACTGGTGGTCAGGCCACCCGAGTTGTGCCCGAGGGAGGAGTCACGCTTAGTGGAGGTCATTTCATACCCGCAGGCTTCGAGATTAACGTCAACATGCAGGGCGCCAACCTGAACGAGAAGGTCTGGAGCGATCCTTACTTGTTCGACCCAACAAGGTTCCTGGACAACAGCGATGCCAAACAGAGCCTCTTAACCTTCAGCTCCGGTGTGCGCATCTGCCCTGGCAGGCATCTGGCCTGGATGGAGATGGTAACGATTCTGGCGAACCTGCTGAAGGACTACGACTTTGCCCTGCCTGCCGATTACAAGCTGTGTGGGCCAGACATCCTTGACGAGAGGGGATACCCGAAGATAATGGAGTCGCAGATGTACATCGTGTCGGCGCCTAAAAACCCCAGGCGCGACTGCCGCATTGTCGTGTCCAAGTGCAGCACCTAGGATAGCTCCTTATTGCATTACACGCAGCTATACACAGCGCATATTGTGCATGGCATTCACCACAAAGTGTATGGATGGCAATTGACCGTGTCCAACTGCATGTCACATTGCAGATGCATATGCATACGGAATAGCGTACTCATAAATATGCATGCAAAATGCCAGCAGCGAATGGCATGGCCAACTTGATGCCTTGTGCTCAGAGGAAGTGGAGAAGCTACGTTGGGCTTCGCTGGGCTGGGTGAAGCTGGCACATTTCACTCACATACCCAGATACATATCCTTTTAACGGGGCACCTCTTTGCACACCCCCATTAGCACTTCCTGTCTGCCAGAACAGAAACCCGCACTAGCCGGATTGCCGTAGTCTCTGATGGTGGTCACTCAGCTGCTCAAAACGACATGGCTGTACTCCATTATCCACGGCTTTGGGTACACCGCGACAGTTGCCACGCTAGCAAGCGTATTCCTGGCATACACAGTCATATATGCACTCTATTTCTCGCCTCTACGCAATATCCCAGGGCCATTTCTTGCTCGGCTAACAAGAAAAAGGGACGACGGAATAGTTCTGATGGGCTGGGCTTCCAGGTACGCACGCAATGAGTTTGAAAAGTACGGCGACGTCTACGTTTCACAGCCCAAGACAGTCTCACTATCCAACCCTGCCGATGCGCGGACGGTGTTTGCGTCGCATGCCTTTAGAAAATCCCAGTTCTACAAGACGCTGGACATCTTTGATATTGAAAACACCCTGAGCACAGCAGACCCAGAGCTAGCCAGCCTGAGGAGACGCCAGCTGGGGCCGTACTTCCACCACGGCTACCTCCGCCGCATGGAGCCAACCATCATCAAACATGGCATTCGGGCAATAAAGGAAAAGTGGGACGAGCTGATTAGCAGGAGTGCAGATGGCTTGGCAGAGGTCATCTACAGCAGAGAGTTTTTGTTGACGACATTCGACATCACCGGCGCCTTGTCGTTTGGCAGGGAGTTCGGTGCTCTCAAGAACAACGATGTCACGGCTGCTGAGTGGATTGCATCGACGCTTGCGTTTTTCGGAATCCGCCAGATGTTCACGAGGTGGCCCAAATTCATCTCTACGCCTATTTTTTCGCGCTGGGAAACAAGGTACAATGAGCTCATCGCATTCAGCGCCGAGTCTATTGCCAAGCGCAGGGAGCTTCTGTTGACCGCTGAGGAGAAGCCTGCCGATCTGCTACAGGCAATGCTCGATGCTGAGGACCCAGAGTCCAAGATCCGGATGGACTCAGTCCAAGTTCACGCCGAGAGCATAATAATGCTTTTGGGAGGCAGCGAGACATCGTCCAACACGCTCACATGGACACTCCATCTTCTGATGCTGTATCCGCAGCAATACAAACGTGCCGTCGACGAGGTGCGCTCGGTATTCGACCGAGACCACACTATTCTCTACAGCGAGGGCAGAGCAAAGCTGCCGTTTGTCGAGGCGTGTCTCTACGAGTCCATGCGTCTTTTTCCTGTAAGTGGCGGCCAAGTCTCCCGCATAGTGCCTGAGGGAGGTGTCACTCTGAGTGGAGGACAATTCATTCCGGGCGGGTTTGAGGTCCAGGTGAACATCCAAGGTGTCAATCTGAACAAGAAGACCTGGAAGGAACCGCACCTGTTTGATCCAGCCAGATTCCTGGACAATGAAGACGCCAGGCACAGCATCCTTACATTCGGCTCTGGTGTGCGCATATGCCCTGGCAGGCACCTGGCCTGGATGGAAATGGTAACAATTCTGGCGAATCTGCTGAAGGACTACGACTTTGCTCTGCCCGCCGATTACAAACTGCGTGGACCGACCGTTCTTGATGAGCACGGGTACCCGAAGATAATGGACTCGCAAATGTTTATTGTATCGACGCCCAAGAACCCCGAGCGCGACTGCCGCATCGTTGTTTCCAAGCGGGCCACATAATATGGTTCTTTTGATTACACCAGCAGACCTTCTCCGCTAGTCCCCAGTACCCTCCAGCATTGTCGTGTTGCTTCGACAAGCTGGTAGTGTAACGCATGTATCCAGGACATTGAACAGTGGGTTTAGTGGTCTGTTAAAGCAGCGACCAAGCGTGCATCATCAAAGATGAAAACCTAAATCCATGGCTTAACTACATTACATTGTAAAACAGCAACAGTCAAACAAAACCAAAGAGCGAAACCTTAGCTGGGTGCCTGTCCCTGCTGCTGCTGCGCATTTCTCTGTGCCTTCAGCTGCCTTCTAGCCTCCTCCAGTGCAACTGCAGGCTCGCCGTACTTCGACTCTGCGCACGACTGGTGGTACTTTTTGCCTCTTGTCAGCACACATTGCACCTTAATGATGCCGCCGCACTCCGTACACAAGAGCCCGTTCTGTATATACCAATGCCACTCACACAAGGGCTGCCCATCATGCTCGTAGCAGACGTCTCCGATGAATGGCGACTGACAGATCGAGCATACAAAGCAGTCCGAATGATAGGTGCGACCTAGGGCAATGGCCATCTCTCCTGATGTAATCTGCACGCTGCATGCGTGGCAGATGGGCGAGAAGCGCTGGAGGTAGTCGCGCTGGCAGTAGAACTTCTCGCCGCCCATAGGGTCCTGCAAGTACCCGCCCAGTGCGTACAGAGGGATGTTGCAGTCCTCGCAAGCAAAGTGCGTCACATGGAACCTCCGGCCCTGAACGTTCACATACTCCTACAAAGGCAGCTGAGAAAACAGTAGTCAGCGATGCATGCCTGCCAATAACGCCCGCACATTCCATGTGTGCAAATGCAGCAGAAATTTGATGTAAGGCTGGGGCTACCGGTCTGCTGCGCAAACAAGAAGAAAAAGTACGCACCTCACCAAGCGACGAATGGCAAAAGTCGCAAAGAGTCTTTGAATCGGCGGATGTCGACTGCGATTCAGATTTAATGGCCGACTCAAAATAGTTGATAGCATCGTCGTCGATATTGAATGCATTCAGAGACACATAGTCGCTGTCCAACTGCGGCGCCCCACCCGCCGCTGCAAGCGACGAGGCCGCCAGCGATCCCTTGTCTCCTGCTTCGTCGTCAATAACGCTCAAAATGCCCTCGCAGTTGGAGCAGCAGTACCCAATCTCGCTATTCAGCGTAGCCTTTGTCGCCGTCTCCGTTCCCTCGTCCAGCAGTGTGCCACAGTAAGCACATACTGGCCCGGACATCGCAGTCTCGGCAACACTCGGGCCAAATGCCAGCGACGCCCGCTTGGTCATCTCCAAATGGACGCTAGTGGTGCTCACCGAGGTAGATAGGGGCCGCTGCCGCGCACCCGGGGTTTCCTCACGCACGAGGCGGTGGACTGCTGTGTCAGCGTGCCTAATCACCGGCGGTCCGCTCTCCTGCGCCGCCATGGCTGACTCCACTTTGAGCGTCTCCAGCTGATCCGACAGCTTGTGGACGATGGCTTCTACTGCCTCGCGGTCGCCGCTGCGTAGGGCGTCCACCAAAGGAACTGACTGCCCAGTATTGCCCTGTTGTTGCTGTGGTTGCTCGGGCGCCTTGCCTGCTGCATTTGCATCCTTTGAGGTTGCTGGCTGTGTTGACATTTTCGCTGATGTGATAAATGGCGGAGGAGGAGGAGGAGGAGAGATGGAGAGAAGAAATTGACGCGTGTATGGAAAGAATGAACGGGTGGAAGCGGGCACTGGTAATAGCAGGCGACGTTGATAATATAAGGGAAAATGAATGGGCCCAGAAGAGAAGAGGGGGAAGGGGAAATTGAGGCTAGGTAGCGGGAAAGACGGAAAGCAGATGGATGCCAAGCGAGATTACTGGTACACAGCCGGCTACTCTTCGCCAGAGAGAGAGCCGCCTTGGGTTTTATAGAGAAAGCGTGGGCGCGGCTGGGCGCTCTCCATTTATGCGCTTAGGCGGATGAAGCCACGGCAGATAGCGTAGGATATGCAGCATGCCGGCTGGCCACGCTCAGTGTAAATGCAGCAGCGGCAGCAGCAGCGTCTCCTTTGGCCTAAGCGCAGTGGGATAGAGTTGCTGCGTTCGCAAATGGCCCACTACCGTGCATATGTGAACGCAGCCGAACACGCATTGTCCCTTTGCACATAGCATGTGCGGATGTGCGGCTGCTGGAAAGCACAGAGGAGAAATAAAAAATTAGGCGGCATTTATTACTTGACGCAAGGATGGAGTGTGAGTACTAGTGCATGCGGAGAGAGGAAAAGCACCTGCGCAGCAGCAACATCAGCAGCAAGCCTGGCAGCCCTACCTTTGCATGAAGGGGTTCTTTGTGCCAGAAGCACACAAAAGGTCAGCTGTGGCTATTATCCTCACTTGTAGTTGTGAAGGCCAAGGACGTCAGCGTCAGCGCCCTTCTTCTGCTTGGCGCCATCCGAGCGGCGGTCCTCGAGCTTCTGCAGGTACTCCTGGGTGACATCTCTGGTGACGTACTTGCCATCAAACACCGAGGTGTCAAAGGTCTTGATCTTGGGGTTGAACTTTCTGCACGAGTCAATGAGGTCGCCGAGGTCCTGGAAGAACACGCGGTCGGCGCCAATGGCGGCAGCGACCTCCGAGTCGTCGCGGTCCGAGGCAACCAGCTCCTTCATCGACGGCATATCAATGCCATACACGTTGGGGTAGCGGATAGCGGGCGCAGCCGAGGCAAAGTACACCTTGCGTGCACCGACGTCGCGGGCCATCTGGATGATTTCCTGCGACGTGGTGCCGCGGACGATGGAGTCGTCGACGAGGAGCACGTTGAGTCCCTTGAACTCGGTGGCCATCGCATTGAGCTTGCGCCTGACGTTCTTGCGCCGCATCTCCTGCCCTGGCATAATGAACGTGCGGCCAACGTACCTGTTCTTGTTGAAGCCCTCGCGGTAGGGGAGCCCGAGCTCGTGCGACAGCTGGAGCGCAGCAGCGCGGCTGGTGTCGGGAACGGGGATCACGACATCGATGTCCATGCTGTCGCCCATCTCCTGGCGCACCTTGTGGGCGAGCTTGACGCCCATGTCCAAGCGCGCGTTGTACACGGGAATGCCGTCGATGGTTGAGTCGGGGCGCGCAAAGTACACGTGCTCGAAGATGCACGGAGTGATCTGGTCCTCGACAACCAGACGGCGCCTTGTGACCGCGTACTTGGACACAATCACAACCTCGCCCGGAAGCACGTCCTCGACGTCGGTAAAGTCCAGGGCATCAAGCACGACGCTCTCCGAGGCAAACATGTAGTCGTATCCCTTGCCCGACGACGACTTTCTGCGGCCAAACACCAGCGGCCTGATGCCGTGCGGGTCGCGGAACCCGATGATGCCGAATCCAGCCAGCATGGCCGTGACAGCATAGGCGCCGCGGCACTCGTTGTAGAGGCCCTGGATGGCGGTGAAGATATCCTGCTCGTTGATGCGGAACTTGCCGGTCTTTTGCAGGTTGTTGGCGAAGATGTTGAGCAGGAGCTCGCTGTCAGAGTCTGTGTTGATGTGGCGGTGCGCGTCGTAGTCGAGGAAGTGCCTCAGCTCGCTGTCGTTTGTGATGTTGCCGTTGTGGCCCATGACAATGCCGTAGGGGCTGTTGACGTAGAACGGCTGTGCCTCCGAGTCGGCCGGCGTTCCCGCCGTTGGGTAGCGAACTACAGCACATTGCGCGTTCAAAAAAAAAGTGGGAAATCGGGTTTGCTCAGAGAATGGCAGCTAGTAGCGCCCGCTGAGGCCGTGTGCCTTCTGGCTCTTTGATTCCCAGCTGGATCGGCGCACAGCAAATGGCAGGCCAGGCGGATGCCCTGGCGTTGGGGGCGAGTGAGCGGAGCGGGGTGGGGCTTTTGAGAGAAAAAGGAAGGCGGCGAGCGGTTCGCACGCTGGTACCAGCCGCACAATGGCAGCTTCTGCGGGGGTGGTATCAGTGAACTTGCCTGCTCGATATCGGTTATCTTTCAATGGCGCCCCCCCTCCGCCCAGACGTTGCCGCTTTTCGTCTCAGCACCCGTGTGCACACCATCGCCAGTGATCCATGCATGCAGAAGAGCTGCTTGCTGCTTACCATGAGCAACACCCATGCTCCCGGTCAGAGCCATCAGGCGCTGGGGAGTGAAGACGTCGCGCACCATGCCGTTGCCCTTGCACTGGAACAGACGGCCCTTGTGTCCGCAGGTAACAATGCCCGCTGCATCCTACGAAAAGGTACACGCACGAAGGCACACATTAAACTCGGGGTGTGTGGATACATGCTATCTGGGGGGCAAGGGATGCAGTAGCAACGCATAACAGCATGCAGCAGCAAGGTAGTCTGCCTCCATTGTTTCCCAGCCCTAGATCAAGCGCCAGATAATGCAATAAAAGAAATTGCAATTGTTGCTGTGCTCCCTACCTGGCCACGGTGCTGGAGAAGTCCCAGGCTCTCCAGCAGATCGCTGACTGCTGCCTGCGACGAGTCAGCGAGAAGCAAAGCCGAAATGCCACACATTTTTCAAAAGAGCGTTCGAAGCCGGTGTTTTTTGTTTTGGGGCTTTTGAGCGAGGTTGCAAGAGAGTATGCGCCAAGCAGATGGTGGGCAGCGCGCTGTCGTTTTCGCAGGTGTAAGGGGGTGGCGTGTGTATGTGCGCACGTACAGAAGGCGAAGAGAAGAAGAATAAAGTTATTAAACGAGCATTAAGCGGCTTGGGAGAAGAAAGCTTTGACCCTCGGTGGGCGGGAGGGTAAGAGGGAGTGGTGCGGTTGCCGCCCAGATACGCACACAGGCCAGAGAGGCCCGCTTGGTAACAAACTTTTCTCGCTCCCTGGGAAGGATTTGGTGAATACTAATCGCTGCACCTCTGTCTGGAACCTGCCCACAGCCCTGCTGGCCAACCAAACCTACACGGGAAACAGGTGAGCCTCGAAGCGAGTCGCGGCTCATGCAGATGCGGCGGCTCGTGGTGATTATGCAATTTGATATGCCCGTGGCACCCAGGACACGAGCAGGCGGGGTTAGGGCCAGCGCTGGCCGGTATTGAGCAGCGTGCTGGGGCAGCTTGGATCACCTGTAAAGCAGCACAGGCTGGCCAGAACGCCTGGTGCAGCAGAGGGCTGCTGGTGCTTGCGACGATATGCGCGGTGGGGTTAGGAGCAGTGCCGGCGGATGGGGAGATGGCTGCGACGCTTCGGCAGCACACAGAAGAAGCAAGAAGATGGAGTGAATGCATGCGGAATCAGCGCCGCTCATAAAAGGCAGGCGGGGCGCTGCCTGGCCCGCGGCGCCTCGCGATTCTACCCAACACACCTCTTTCTCGTCCCTCATTGTTTTTTGTTCAGCTGGAAAGCAGCCTCTCGCGCGTCTTCGCATTCTTTTCTGCACACTACACTAGATACCAATCAAAATGACTCGCACTTTCTGGGTTGGTGGCAACTGGAAGATGAACGGCTCTGTCGCCGTTGTCAAGGATCTCGTCAGCACCTTCAACGCTGGCAGCGCCCCCTCCGACGTCGAGGTCGTCATTGGCGCCCCCTTCGTCTACGTGCCCCTTGCCGCCGAGACGCTCCGCAAGGACTGGGCCGTCGCTGGCGAGAACTGCTACATCAAGGAGAAGGGCGCCTTCACCGGCGAGGTCAGCCCCGAGATGCTCAAGGATGTTGGCGCCAAGTGGGTCATCCTGGGTCACTCCGAGCGCCGCAGCATCCTTGGCGAGACCGACGAGTTCACTGCCCAGAAGGTCGTCAAGGCCCTCGAGGCTGGCCTCAAGGTTGCCCTCTGCGTCGGCGAGCTTCTTGAGGAGCGCGAGGCTGGCGTCACCCAGCAGGTCGTCAACCGCCAGCTCGAGGCCGTCGTCAAGGCGGTCAAGGAGTCCGACTGGGCTAACATCGTCATCGCCTACGAGCCCGTCTGGGCCATCGGCACGGGCAAGGTCGCCACCCCCGACCAGGCCCAGGAGGTCCACGCCGCTATCCGCGAGTACCTCAAGACCGCCGTTTCGCCCAAGATCGCCGAGGAGACCCGCATCACCTATGGTGGCTCAGTCAACGCCAAGAACTGCAAGGAGACTGCTCAGAAGCCCGACGTCGATGGCTTCCTCGTTGGCGGCGCCTCGCTCAAGCCCGAGTTCCTCGAGATTGTCAACGCCACCCACTGAATCACTCATGGCGACGATGATACAGCAGCTAGCCAGCAAGCCCTCTTTGCGCGCCGCTCTTTGCTAGCTTTTGTTTATTATTCTCTCCCGTCTTTATACACAAACTCATAGCACTCCGTATAGCATGCTACTGCAGTGGCTTCTTGTACAGCTGGCTTCATACCTTTCGACGCTGGTTGCGCGCATTCCTGTTGCTTGCAGTCCGGCGCTTCTTGAAAAGCCCTGCTATTTCGGTGCTAGCTGCCGCTGCTGCACTGGCTTGGGGTGCTGCCACCGTCTTTTCTGCAATATCGAATTCCTCCAGAGCCTGGCTTGGGCTGTCCTCCTCGTCTATCCACTCTGCACCACGCAAGTTGGCAACGGCATTTTCAGAGCTGCCCTCAGTAGCAGGCGGCTTGCTGATGCTGCTCCCAGCCTGGTCCTGATCCGATCCTCCCGGACACGCCTCTTCAACCACCTCCCATGCTCCAACTATCCCGGCATCTGCGGGACGCAAAGAGCCCGTGCTCATGCTGCTGCCCGCTGCGCCCTGCTCCTCCGCCGGGTCTAATCGCAGGACTGCGCCGTTCATCTGTGCTTCGTCCTTTTTCTTGTCGATCACCGATGGCGCAGCCTTGCCCGTTGCTGCTGCTGCTGAGCTGGCGGCTGAGCTGGACTCGACCTCGCCTCCAACGTCCTTGGTGTAGCTCAGCGCGGCCGCCCGCTCGATGCTCTCCAGCTGACTCCTGAGCTTTGCCTCGGCGCTCTCCTTTGCCTCAGCCTCCTTGTCGACTCTGCGCAAGTACCTTTGCACGTTCTCTTTGTGTTTCACTCCTGACTCATGCATTCGACGGCTCTAAGCACACAGGGGGATGGCACAGCCAGCATGCAGATGTTAGGCAGGCACACGAATAAGAAAAGGCAGAGGCAGAAATTGGAGTGCCGGGACACCATACTTACCGATTTGTTGTCGTGGACGTGGATCTGGCAGTACCGGCACCAGTACTTGGTGCTGCGATCCCATGGCGACTTTTTCTGGTATAACGACATCCTCCGCTATCACGCGTGCTCTGCTGATTCAGTCGAACGCTTGGCTGGCAGCGGTCCCACCCTCCCAGCTCCAAACAAACCAATGTACACATTGCTATAGAGGCTGCGTTTACGGGCTGGTGACACGTGAAGATACCCCCAGCAACAGGCTGCTTGCATATCCGTTTTGGTGCACTAGCTCTGCCTGGCACGCAGCACCAGGGCCAAATCGCAAAGAGCGGGTGCATGTTGTTTGTGTGGAGCGGCTGGGAAAGGACGTGGAGAAACCGCTAGCCTCTGACCCCCTTAACCTGCTCCAATGGCGAGAAAGTCCGCATGCCGAATCCCAAAGGCTGCTATTACATCAGCTGCTAGAGCTGCACAGCTGTGCTTTTTTTTTCCCTTTCCAATTCACCTGCCTCTTATTTATTTATTTTCTTCAGCTTCGCCGATTTACCTGCTCTGGCGACCTGGCTCCGGCTGAATCGCACACACATCTTTATTTTCTTCCTCAAAGCGCGCACTTGCCCATTTTCGCCAAAGGAAAGCGCCTCCATAAATGGCACCCATGGCCGACAGCCGCGAAACGATTGTAGTGGTGGGAGCCGGCATCGTCGGCGTATCGATAGCGTACTTTACGATGAAGAAGCTGGCCGACAAGTACCCGGCGGACCAGCGCCCGCGCGTGATCCTCTTGGAGCAATGCGAGCCCGCCTGCAGCGCTTCGGGCAAATCCGGTGGCTTCCTCGCCCGGCACTGGTCCGACGGCACGGACACCGAGCAGCTGGCGCAGTTCAGCTACGACCTGCACGCAAAGCTGGCCCAGGAGCACAGCGGCGCCGAGCGCTGGGGGTACAGGCCATTGGACACGTATTGTGCAGAAATCGATCGGATCGCTGTGACGCCTGCCAAGCAGCACAAGACCACAAACCAGAGGACCGAGGCAGAATCGGTGGTCACGTCGATCGAGGTCATTGCGCCACGCACCAGGCGCACGTCCTCGGTCACCGCCGTGTCGTACTCCCGGCCTGATTCGCCCAGCTCGGACCCACACCAAGGTGGCACCCATGCGTCCATTCCCGTCCCCGACGTGGACGGTGTCAAGGTCGTGCCGTCCGAGACTGTGCCGTGGCTGAGAACGGATGTGCTGACGAAGCTGAGACAGGTGGGAGATACAAACAATACGGCGCAAGTCGATCCGCTGAAGCTCACGCGCACAATGCTGGCAGAGGCAAAGGCCCGCGGACTGGAGCTCATCAAGGCCAAGGTCATTGATGTCGCCGAAACAAGGTACCGCCCACCGATCATCGAGTTCTCGGTCAGCAGCCAGAGCCGCGTCTCCGCGGACGAGTTCAAGGTGGTCGAGCCCACTGCGACCAACCGCCTTCAGGGAAAGAGCGAGCTCAAGACGACAAAGCCCTACATCGTACTCCTCGATCAGGGCAAGGATATCCCTGCGGATAAGATTGTCGTGGCGTGCGGTGCCTGGGTCACCTCGTGTCTGAGATGGCAGGCATTCCGCGACGTCTCTGCCAGCCAGATTCCCATCCAGGGGCTACGCGCACACTACCTGATCGCCAAGCCCAAGAGCGACATACCCGCGCAGGCAGTGTTTGCCGAAATCAACGGCACCGTGTACAGCGGCGAGGATGCCATCGAGATTTATCCGCGCCAAGACGGGTCGGTCTTTGTGTGCGGCGAGGCGCTGGACGACCCAGAGATGCCGCCGCACAACCCGTTCGAGCCCGTGTACAGCAAGCGGGCCACGAGTCGCCTGAAGCAGATCGTCAATGATGTGAGTCCGGCGCTGTCGTTTGATGTCATCCACTATGGCCTTGCTTGCCACTTGCCGGTGCATGCCAAGGGCATCCCGGTCATCTCGAAGGTTCCCGAAACCAAGGGCTTGTTTATTGCTGCTGGGCATGGGTGCTGGGGCATCCTCAATGGCCCGGCTACGGGCCTGGCCGTCTCGGAGCTTCTGACCGATGGCGAGTGCACGTCCCTTGATCTGTCGAACTTCAGACTGAATAGGTGGTACTAGCAGAAGCTGGGCAAGCGCCCCTGCCTCTGTCATTCCGCTTATTCCTCATGACATCTTTGTTTTGCCTCTTCTTTTCTTCCACATAGTACACATGAAAGCCGCTTTATTTGTGAATATTTCTTGTTCAGAGTACAAAAGCCGACCGGCAGGGCTGTAAAAGCATTAAAGCGCGCTGGCAGAGAGCGCGTCACCCTCCCTTCCTCTCTATCCGCGGCCACTGCCAATGGCGCCATACCGCGCCTGTATCTCGCTGCGTATATTATTGGCCTGGTTGACGATCTGGCCAATGTTCATCTTGGGCAGTCGTAAGAGCATAGACCTGATCTCGCTCTGCTCAAGGTCCTCCAGCGAGTCCTTGAGGTGCTTCAATATGGCCAGGCACACGAACGGATGGAAGCTAACGAAATCAGGCAGCGCAAAGTAGACATCCCACAGCTGAAGGGCGCTTTGTATAGGCAGCTCCTTGGCGAGGAGGTAGCGGAGCCAGGAAGAGGCCCATTCGCTGACGTCGACGTCCTCTTCCTCAAAGTAGTTGTACAGCTCGGGCATTAGCGTTCGGAAATACGAGAGGAACTGAGCGACCCGCTTATTGATGTTGTTATCCAGCGACGGCTCATCTACAGAATGCAAGATAGCAGCAAGGGCATGCGCGGATGAGGCGAATGGAGTTGGGCAGTGGAGAGTCGCCATGCATGGCCGTGTGTGCAAGAGAGAGGCAGCTGCAGCTACGTACACAGTATGTTTACCAAGCGCTCGAACCCGCTATATACGTCGTAGTCCGTCTTCATCGTAATGACGAACGGAGCGCAGATCTGGACGAGAGCCGGCGAATACTCCACGTGGTTGTTGCAGTTGATGTAGGCGCAAATGACAGCCTCGAATACAGCTGGAACGGTATGCGGATCCAGAAGGTCATCCTTTCTGGTGCGCAGCAAGTAGCGATTTACCTCGCCTCGTACGCGCTTGCTCACCTCAACGTTCTCCTTGTCGATTTCCTGGTAAGAGTCGTAGCGTGCTCTCCGCTGTGTGAATTCGCTGGCTAACCAAGGTAAATCAGACGTGGGAGCTGCGTATGAATATCGCATGCATGGTGGTGACAAGGTGTGCTCATGGCCAGATATGCACTGTGGTTGCAGGGGAGCGAGAGCATGTGGCTACAACAAAATGGGCGCACGGCCAGCGTTGATGTTGATACGTACATCTGTCGGATTTTTCGACGCCAAGAAGGTACTTCCAGACCTCCTACACAGACAGACAAGGTGCATACGGCGGCTCCATGGCAAGTGTTAGCAGCCACATACAGCTGGACATTGTAGACTAACCCAAAGCCGGATGGTGATCACATCTGGCATGCATGTATGCATGGTGCATCTACATAAAAAAGACAGCTAGTCACATAAATCTGCGTGGCCCAGGGGCATTCAAGGTACACCACACACCAGCTGCTTGGTGAGAGCCAGAATATTCACCATGGGTGGACAGCCCTTCCCTCGGTGGAAGGGCGTGACCCTGTGTATGCATGCCTGTATCTCCCCCTACGCCTGCAAATGTGCTGTTGCCAGCACGCAAATGTGGTTTCTTACCCCGCGAATTTGGTCGGGAATTCCATGTCTTGCGTACTTGCGCAGCTTGTTCACGTCGATGAACACCTCCGACTCCAGGACCTCGTCAAAGTCCTCCCGCTGCAGCGTCGAGAGCTGGGGCGGAGACATACGCCGGCGAGTCGGGCTGCTGCTCGACGAAGAGAGCGGGCTTGTCGACATTTCCCTGCCGCCTGGATATTATGTGTGTGTGTGTGTGTGTGTGTGTGTGTGTGCGTAAGCGGGTACTATGCCTGCGTAAAGTGCTGCAAGCGGCTGTTTTTTTCGGCTGCACCTGTAAAATGTGCTCTGCGCGCAAGCTTGGAATTTAGAGCTCAAGGACGCACCTGAACTTTAGGTGGTGTGGGAAAAAGGAGAAAGTAAGAGGAATACGCCAGGGGCGCCTGGCAAGAGAACAAAAAGAGAGCAGGGGGTGTGCTAGGAAACCAGGCTTTCCATCTACGTGGCAGCAGAGTGTGTGGAGAAAGGGCTGTTTGGCAGGTGCTGCTCTGTTCCAATGCCCGTAAGAATGTCTATATACCAGCAACGGAGCGGCCGCAGAGTGCGTGCTAATGGAGGGAGGGAAAAGGGCAGCCGAGGAGAAACAGGGAGGGCTGCAGGCAAGTTTTAAATGGAGGGAGCGGCAGGCCTGGGTGGTGGGTGGACCCCACCAGATGTCATGCATACAAGCTTCCATCCTGCCAAAACATGAAGAGCTTGGCCCCCTGACGGCTTGCAAGGAGTGCGGCCTAGGGCTTCCCGGGCAAATGGGCGGAGATGGGGCGCCATTACGGCAAGATCGAGAGACGCGCTCTTGCCCCCAACACAAAAGACATGCGGCCAGTTTTCTCCAAGTGGAATTGACCCAGCGGAGGCGCGTTACTCAGGAGAGGTCAGCGCTGGAACCAAAAGGCTCCTTGCCCTAAATAGCATGAGGTGATCGCAGCACGTAGATCAAGCGGGAGCCAAGCAGCTTTCTTATGTGCACGTGTGGACAGGCTGCCACCAAGCAAGCCCCCCATCCAAGAGCCCAGAGGCCATAACCCAAAGGCGGCGGTGGCAAGGCGTTTGGGCGGTGGAGACCGACAAAAGCCACGAAAGCCTGCGTGCACGTCGCCTCTTCTGACACAGCTTCATGCGCTTTATACACAGCGACGAATGAGTGCTGCAGCATCCAGGCTCTTCTGGCGCCGGGTCACAGCCGGCACAGTGGCCGCCATCCCCGTCGCAGTCTTTATAACGGACAATGTAGTTTCGCTGCAAATGATCAGCGGCCGCTCGATGCAGCCGGCCCTCAATCCTGACAGCAACCAGCTGCGCAGGGACGTCGTAGTGGTGGACAAGATGGTCAGGGGCAGTCTGAGCTGGAGCTCCCTGAAGCGCGGCGACATCATCACATTCACGTCGCCCACGGATCCGGATCTTCTGCTGGTAAAGCGCATCATAGCCATGCCCCACGATTGCGTGGTGCCGCTGGGAAAGCCAGACTCGTTTGTGCGTGTGCCCAAGGGCCATTGCTGGGTCGAGGGCGATGAGTCGTTCCACAGCGGCGATAGCAACTCGTTTGGCCCTATTCCGCTGGCTCTTGTCAAGGGCCGTGCAAAGCTCCTCGCATGGCCGCCGTCGCGTGTAGGCACTCCGCTGCTGGGCATGCCTGAGTGGAAAAAGCAGCGGGTGTTTGTCAACGGAACAACACGCCTGTCTCCCCAATAGCCGCTGGAGTCTGGGCCACGGCGAGCCGCCAAATGCAGCTGGCAGCTGGTGAGCCGAGACTAAAACGGCGCATACGCGTTGCGCCTCTGTGGCCACCCTCCTTCTTTCTAGCTTGCTTTTTTCTATGCTAGACTCCAAATAATAGCTCCAAAACCACTGTCTGCAATCTCCTGCTCTTTTTAGTTTTATTCAACAAAACAACCTGGGCCAAATGAGCGCCGAAGAAAGGTAGGTCCGCGGGCATGTAGCTTCTCTCCTGCTGTACACATTGAAAAAGTAGCTGCGATCATGTGCAGCTGCTATGAAATTGGATGTATGCGTCCTACTGAGCTGTACGCTACACACAATCTATCTATATGTCTAGTGCGAGGAAAAGGAGAAGAGGCTGGGACCAGGGCGGCGAGAAACCCGAGGACGCGCCGCCCTTGAAGCAGTCAGCAACTGCTAGCGAAGAATCCAAAGAAGCGGTGCTCGCAGCGGTGCAAGTGGCGACCGAGCGTGCTGCTCTCGCTGCCGCCGCCGCCAAGGGTGAGGCCGAATCTTCCGACAGCCAGCTTGGTGGCAATGCAGCGCATACCACCAACACCTCTGCAGAATCGCCAGCCCAGAAAGGAGGATCAAGCGGCGAGGACGCTTACGTGCCGCCACCAATTGACAGCCCTACCAAGAAAAATGCAGAGAGCGCCGGTACTTTTGCTCAGGACGTGGATATCAACCTCTCTGCAAACAGACAATCTCTGGCCAAAGGCGCTACGCAAAAAATCATCATGGAGCAAACTGGTGCTGAGCTGTCCACAAAGGGTAGATACTACGCCAACCCTGCGGACGCGACACCCGATGACCCTGCCTTACATCTGCATGTGGAAGCTGCGACACAGGAGATCCTGGACAGGGCTGTTGCGATGATCGAGCGTATGAAGGACGAAGCGCCGCCCCCTCCGGTGCAGGCCGAAAACCGAGGACCAACGCCTGAGACGGTGCCCAGCAGCGACGGTGGCTACTATAGCCGCAGCAATCAGCGATATGGATCGGGTGGCCACGCGCAGCTTCAGGACAAGGTGTATGTCGACATCGACTCTGAGCGCGGATTTAATGTGCGAGCCAAGCTGATTGGCACTGGAGGCGAAAACATGAAGTACATTCAAAACACCACCGGAACAAGAGTGCAAGTGCGTGGCCGTGGCTCGGGGTTCATCGAGGGCTCATCTGGCTCCGAGGCGTTTGAGCCAATGCACCTGCACATTTCAGCACACAGCGAAGATTCGCTCAAGCAGGCAAAGGATCTGTGCCAGAGTCTCGTTGACACCATTCGGTCGCAATACCAAGAATTTAAGGAAGGTGGCCGTAGCAACAGACGGCATGACCACTATGGATATAGGGATACCCGCGATTACTACGACCACCATTCGTCGCGCTACTCTTACCAGCAGCAGCCTCCGCCAGCACAGCAGTATCAGCAATACCAGCAGCAGCCCCAGTATCCTGGAACTAATGACGAGTCAGACCAGCAGGCGAGTAAGGATGCCGCGTCGTATGATGAGTATGCCAACTACTACGCCCAATACTACCAGTACTATGGAACATACCCAGACTACGCAAGCTACTATGGCCAGACCGACCCCAGTGCACCGACTGCAGCTGAATACCAGCAGCAAGCTCAGGATCAGCAACAGCCTGCGGATGCTTCGAAGACCCACGAGCATCCACCCGATTCGAACCGTGATCCGCTGGCTCCCCCCGACGCGGCAGCACAGCCACCAGCAGGCGACGGCTACCACAATGTCCCGCCGCCGACCAACTACTCGAACGGCTCAAAGGTAAGCAACAACCACCCAACACGGGGCAAAAATTAGGAGCGGCACTATCACTTTGAGCATATGTATTACTAACGCAGCGTGCTGCTTCTCTGACACACCCCACCCTCGTTCGCGCTACTCGCCCTTTTCCGCGGGTGCTTTTTGCGTGCCTGGCGCAACGGGGCCACTTTCCATTTCGCTTGTGCATGTAGAGAAAGCGGAGCTAATGCTGCATGTCCACGCTCTCCCTGTTACGTGTTTGTTGAGGCGGCACTAACCAATACAGCCAAGTCGTATACACAAAACCGCACACTGGCACCTATTGACAACACGCAGCATTTGTTATCCAAACTGTAGCGGGATGCCGCCAAATCGGCATCGAAGCCACGCCAGGCATACGAGTCCAGCGATCCGCTATCGATGGTACTCAGCCAGCAGCCCAAATAAAACAGCCAGCACCACGACCTATGTAAGCCAAGCTACCACATGGTGTAGCAGGGACAGCATCATGGCTCCTCGTTACTAACAAATGCCTCCTCCCAGTTAGATCCCCTAGCCTCCGTTTCTCTGTTGTTGCGAATACATATAAGTTTATTGAAATAGAGGTACATGGCATTCATGAATAAGAGGGGATGGTGGCGTATAGGGTGCACCAGTGTAACAAATTTAGGCGGCCTCCATGACACCGGCAGACGGTGCTGCTGCCTCGGCAGACCCATTGGACATTGCAACGTTTTTGTTAGAGGATACTTGGGCCATGCACCTGCTGACCTCCTCGTCGAAATCGGCTGCAAGGCAGATGTAGGTCTGTCCGATAGCAGCAACGATGACACCCAGACACAGGCCAAGCCACAGGCCAGCCACACCGAGGTTGGGCGCACCGTAGGTCAAATACAAACTAAGCGGGAACCCCAGCACGTAGTATGCCGGGAAGTTGATCCATGCGCCCGCGGTCTGGCGTCCCAGGCTCCTCAGCACGCCGCCGCTGAGCCCGTTCATCGCATCGGCCAGCTGGAAGATCGAGCAAATGGGCATGATAAGCGCGACATCCAGCACAACGCCGGGATCGCTGGAATACACCCTGCCCCACCAGCTGGCAACGACCAAGCAGAAAACCGAGTTAAGCGACCCCGAGATGGCGCCCATGAACAGCCCGGTGGCCGATGATATCCACGAGCGTCTGGCACGTGCCTGACCAAGGAGGTTTCCAACGCGGTTGCTGACGGCGATGCTGAGACCGGCAGGGATCTGGTAAGTCATCGAGCAGGTGTTGATGACGATGGTCTGTGCGGCCAGCGTGACGTTGCCCAGGTAGCTTGCGGCGATGGCCATGAGTTCCCAGGCAGCCCAGTCGGAGCACACCATGATCATCGAGGGAATCGCCAGGCGGTAGTACTGCGGCATGGCCTTTACTGAACGCCGCGTCCACCCGCCCCACGCCTCACTGGCCCTGCTGCGCCACGAGTAAACGACAATTCCAACAAGCATAGCCCAGAAAGTAAGGACGTTGGCCACAGCAGCGCCCAAGAATCCAAACCCAATGGTCGGCGACCAGACAAACATGTAGTTGTTAGCCAAGTGGATGGGCAGCACGGCGAGGAGCACATAGGTGCTAGCGCGCATGTACCCTTGAGCTTGGAGGAACCGCTTTATGCACTCGAAATACATCCACGGCAGCGAGCCCACCAGCTGGGCACGGACGAACGTGCTGCACAGGTGCGCAATGTTAGCATCCTGGTGCAGGGCGATGAGGATGGGCTCCAGATGCAGCAGGATGGGCAGGATGAGGAAGAAGTGGATCGTGACGGAGATGAGGCCTCTTTGGAGATGGAATCCCACCAGGGTCTTATCGCGCGAAGCGGTAAACGCCGTCGAGCAGAAAGTATCCAAAGCCGACGCGAGGCCCACAGCGGGGGCGTTTATAAGCATGAACAGCGTCATGTTGGCCAGGGCAGCAGCAGCCAGCTCATCGGCACCCAGGTGGCCCAAAGAGAGGATGTTGACAAAGTTGAAGCTGAACTGCAGCAGATACGCGAGTGCCAGGGGGATGCTCGAGTCCAGCAGAACCGCCGCCTCCTGCTTGGCAATAGCCTTGGTGCTCACAGAGTCCTGCTCCTGGAACTCGTTGAACAGAGTGGCTGAAGACACTGAGCTGTTCAGCGTTTCCTCAGCGCTGGCTGTGGTCGCTGCAGCCACTCCGCTGCCGACATCCGGGGGGAGGAGCGGCGTGGTCTCGCTGGCAACGACAGTGTTGGATGGCGACAAACTAGGGCGTGCCATTCTCGTTAGTTTTTCCTTTGCCTTTCTTGCTATGGGCGTGTTCCAGGAGGAGCTCCCGGCGCTGTTGTGCGATAATTCTGGGGATGCGTCAGCGGAAGAGGTCGAAGCAAGGGGAGACGCTGCTGTGTATGTGACAAGGGTTTGCGCACGCAAAAGTCAAGGCACCGAGTAATCTAGTAGAATCAAGGGAGGAGAGCAAATACAAGGAAAGCTTGCAATGGCACAGTCTCGAGATGCGAGAGCCTGGTGTTTACCCAACAGAGCCCCTGCAGGAAATTTGAGGCAGCCACGAGGGGAAAGAGAAAGAAGGAATCAGCAGCAAAAACGCAGATGCCATGGCCAGGCGGAGGGGGCTTCACCGCCCTTTTTATACGCACCTGCAGCACCTGCAGCGCCTTGTCTGCCTTTTCCGGGATTGACGGGCGAGGACATGAGCAATTTCCTGCCACTCATATTCGGCGCCTAGGCATAGGAGCATCCCGCTCAGTCCTGTGCCTGCCCCCAAAAAAGGCGCCGCCGGAATGAATATGAAAGCTAGCGCGCTGTGGCGAGCTTGTTCGTCTGTGTTACCTTCCCCAAGAGACGGGCTCCCGGGCAATCAGTTCGCACAATCTTTGGGATTCCATAGAAGCTGTCCAGACAAGGAGTGGCAGGCTTTTTTCAGCCGGGGGGTTGAGCAGCTAGGTAGGGGCTGCTGCAGCTGCCGCCTCTACGCAAATTGTCTCTAGAACGGTGCAGAGCTGCCTGGCTTAATACATGCCTCTGCAATGCGTGCGATCACGCAGCGTGTGTGAATTTTTTTTGTTGGCGCTCATCTGACTCCAAGAGTTGCCCATCCCTTTCTCCTTCACGCCAAAACAGGGGCATTTGTGAGCACTCTTTTCTTGTGACGCGCGGGAATCCTTATTTAAACGCCGGGTACGTTTTTGGTGCCATGGGACATGCCCCATCTGTCAGCCCTGCACACACGTTGCTGTGTGTTGGGGGATGTCGAGCTGAACATCGCGCTGAGTGGTGTGTGTCATCTCGTTCTAAAGCCCCGACTTCCCTTGTCGCACTCAGCTGCCAGAATGCGTGGTGAATCGGCAATGTGTGCGTGCCTGAGGCGGACATATGCATGGTGCTGCGCAGCTGATATGTGCCACCCATGTCCTTGTTCATCTGTAACCCTTTTCAGAGTGAGCATACATGATGCACACGATAGTGGCGATAGCAGGTTATATTTCACAGAGTGCCCTTTTGGCATTTTTCGGAAGGGGATGACAGTATTAAACTCGCACTGCGCTGTGCTCAAGCGGCTGCCATGGATCCGTAGCTGCACGCATTTTGTCCGCGAGCCTCCTCCTCGCCACCAACGCTGATTGCAGCTGAGGAGCCAGCAGGGCCGCTGCTGATCAGGCGGCGGAGACAGCGCTCAACCTCCCTGTCCCAGTCGGTGCGGTAGACGATGAAGAAGAGCTGCAGCAGCGCCGAGATGACGGTTCCCGCACAGGTGCCCCACCACAGACCAACCACCTCCATCGCAGGCGGCCCATATGCAAAGTACACGCTGAGCGGGAGACCAATGAGGTTGAATGCCGGCACAATGATGTAGGCCCCGAGCTTCTGGCGTCCAAGCCCACGCAGGATCGCGCCAAAGACCTGGTTGAGGCCGTTGCATGTGAGAAACACCCCCGCCACGGGCATCAGCTCCACCACGCACCGGACCACCTCGGGGTCGGTGCTGTACAGCTCGCCCCACCACTGCCTCGCAGCCACAAACGACACCGTTGTTGCCGTGCCCACC
>MU603931.1:246321-293472 GCA_025201845.1 Martensiomyces pterosporus
GCAGGAGCCAGAGCAAACACACCCGACACCATGTACGCCAGCGAGGTGGCTGCGAGCTCCTTGGCCCCCAGGTTGCCGATCGCCACAAAGTTGGCAAAGCCCAGGCTGAACTGCAGAAAGTACGTGGCCACGATGGGCACAGACGATGCCGCCAGCCATTCAAACTCTTGCTTGGCCACTATCCGGTACGGCTTCTTTGCGCGGCACCGGCGGCCATATGTAGAATAATGCAGTGCGTCAGACGAGGCTGGCGTGCTGGCAATGAGGAGGCTGCTTGTGCTGGTGCTGCTCTTGAGCAGACTGGTCGTTTCGGGGTAGAGCTCAGATGTGCTCTCATTCAAGGTTTCTTGAGATCCTAGACGCCTTGTCTTTGCAGTCGGCTGCATGCGCATATTCACGGGCTACGATTATCTGATATTCAAAATTCAGTCTAGTAATACACTAAAAATTAGGCTAGGGTGGTGAGGAGAAAAATCGAATAGCGGGGGTCGGGGCATGGACAGCTGCATCTCGTGGCATGGCCAAAAGAAGGAGGGAAGTTGCAGCGGGCGAGAGCAGGATTTTTATAGACACTCTAGTCCAAGCATGAGACAAAGAATAGCGAAAGCAGCCAGCAGGGCTGAAGCACGCATCTCATTTGAGGGACGGAAAACGTTCAGGATGCAGAACGAGAGAGAGGGCGCGGCTTGGTATCCAAGATCAGTGCAATAGAAGAAGGCGAGGGGTAGCAGAAAGCAGTTGCGCAATATTGTCATGGACAGCCAAAACAACATGCAGCAAGGGGCGGCTGGATGTGCCAGAGAACGTGGCAGATGAGAATAGCGCACCATTTCCTCATACCTGTTCCTGCAGCACCTCCACCCAGATCCAACTTTGCTTATCGATTTCGTGGCAGCCCCTCTGACCTCACATCTTCTGAACATGCCTAAACCGTGTTTGAGAAGTTGTGCTGCGATGGCAATCGATGCGCGCACATTCAGGTGCACATGCAATAGCCCCCTTGGTCTTCTGCCCTCTCTCCCTCCCTACACTGCCCATGGCTGAGGGCGTGGATAGGCGGATATTGCCGATTCGTCAAGACACATGACTCTGGATGATGCCACTGTGTATGCTTGTCTCGATGACACGCTTGATCAGCTGCGTGCTTTAAAGGAAGCATCTCTGGGAGGCATTGGAAATGGAATCGCATTGCATTCGTCATTTGCTGTGCAAGCAGGGAGAGGGTACATGGAGTTTAGATTTGGGTATATTACAGTGGGTTCCTCTAGCTCTATTTGCAAAAGAACAAGGGGTTGCTATGGCTGTTCCGAAGCAGCTTCCTTTTCGATACGCAGGAACGTCCACTGCCAGCGACGGTAGATTTCAAACACGTTGAGCCAGAATCCACCATACGCCATCACATCGATTTGAATATGCGAGCTGAGCTTCATAGCCCAAGTGACGCGCAAGAGAAAATCAGTCACCATTGCAAAGTAGTAGATCGTGTGCGGCGAGAAGCACAAGCGGGGACGCAGCATCCAATGCAGCGGGCACAAAGACGTGCCAGTACTATGTGGTGCCTCGTTGAATGCATCTGCCGGGAACAGCACATGGGTTTCAGATGTCTTTTCTGCTTGCTCAAGCTCCAACGCAATTCCACTCTCGCCTGGACCGTCCACACTACTGCTGCTACTGCTGCTGGCAGTATGTGTCTTGGATGCTGTAGCAGGCGCAATCAAGTATGACAGCTTCCAGCCATCTGGCCGATGGCCCAAGTCCCAGTCAAACGCAATGTCCCAGTAGAATGAGTAAAGCGAGTTGAATGCTACAGCCGCGATCCACAGCCCAAACACCACTCTCAGTGCCCAATCCGACGACTTGGTCTCCAAGAGTCCATCCACCGCCACCCGCTTCTGCGTTGCTGAGAGGCATATGACAGGCAGCGACGACGCGTACTTGACAGCGTTGGCAAAGTGTCTTTTTGCATCGCTACTGCCAGCAGGTGCTCGCAAGTACTCATTCACACACTGGCGCAAGCGGAACACATAGGGAGAGGCAACCAGAATGGCACCAATGATACCAGGATCCGAGCAAATGGCATCAACCTGCCTAGACCGCACAGCATCCACCAGCTTGCCAACATCGCCATCTCCGGCTGAAGGAGCACTGTTATGTGGAACAGCGTTGACAGTTGCCGACCAGAACAAGGCGCCAAACTGGCAAGCCACCAAACACATATCAGCCAGCATTCGCGCACAGCTAGTCAAAATGTCGGCCATGATAACGTCCGACAAGTACACAGGGTCCGACAGACTAGGCTTAACGATACGCACAAGCGACTTTATGAACTGCATACGCACTGTGTGGCAAACAACGCGCTGGGGCAGGACAGCCACTATCACAATGGACAGATAAGTGAGCAGTGTGACCTGCGTCTGCGCTTCAGGAGTCGACACAAAAGCGCACAGGATCCAGCCGGTGAAGGCAATGCCGCTTAGAATGGCCGCTAAGCGATAAATGCTCTGGTGCAGCCCATCGCCCACCCGCTCGCCGTCTCTGTGTGCCGCTGGAGGATGCGAAAGCTGCAAGATGGGCCGTACTTCGATGCCTGCCTGTGAAAGGAGCTGGAGGTTGGCAGCCCATCCGAATGTCGCGAGCAATGCTAGAAAGAGAACCTGGAACGCTATTGGGAAGAACATTTACAGCAGCGTCGAAACTGGCGCATGTAGGAAGAAAAGAGCGGGAAGAGGAGCGGGAAAGGGATGTTGGACAAGAGAGAAAAAGCGTAAACAAATGCTAAGCATTTACAGAGGAAGGAAGCACTGCTGAAGACCATTTTGAGGGCAGCTCGCCCAGTCTATTTTTGGCGGGAGTGCAGTTTTCTTGTATGCGCGACGTGCTTTCCACAGATTCGTCAATTCTTGAGGCTTCATGGGAACAGCGATGATATAGAAAAGCGCAAACGGAAAGAAATGATGGCCTTTTAGTCCTTCTGCAGGCGGCTGAGGTACGCAGCCCATCCAGCGTCACGGTAGCGCTGAGCCTCAGCAACCGGGTCCTTGCCCGGGCCATAGATTCCGCGACCAACGATGATAATGTCGGATCCATTCTCGGTGATGATCTTTTCGGGGGTGCGGTACTGCTGGCCCAGGGCGTCGCCCGAGGCATGCAGCCCAACACCCGGAGTCATAGTAATAAGATCCCTCTCCTCGGTAAACCGCTTGGATCCAATAAACCCGATAACAAACTCATTTCTCACTGCCATCTCGACGTTCTTCTCCGTGTACGCACCAGTGGCCAGCATGCCCTTGCTGGACATCTCGGCAAGGAGCAAAAGACCACGACCCTTGGGCATGCCGACCTCTGCCAAGCCCTGGATGATGCCCTCTCCCGGAATGACATGGCAGTTGGTGATATGCGCCCAGTCGGCGATCCTGTAGATGCCTCCGCCGTACTGCAGCTTGACCGTGTTGCCGATGTCGGCGAACTTGCGGTCCTCGAAGATCAAGAAGTCGTGCTTGGCAGCCAATGCCTGGAGCTGAGCAACGAGGTCGGCGTCAAAGTCAGAGACAACGTCGACGTGCGTCTTCAGAACGCATATGTAAGGCCCAACCTTGTCGGCAAGGGCGATTAGCTCGGCCTTTGTGCTCACGTCGGCTGCCAGAGAGAGGTTGGTCTTTTTGCGCTCCATGATCGCAAGCAGCTCCCTCGCCAGCGGGTGGGTGTGCTCAGCACCGCGCGATGCGTAGGTTCTTTGGGAGAACGAGGCCATGGCTACTGTTGTGGCGGCTGGTTGGAGCAGATAGCAGGGACACGGCAGGCGGCTGCAGCCAGAGGCAAGTAGGCAACAAAGTGTGTGGAAGATAAGCAGAGATGCAAAGGGGGGAGGAGGGCTGCACGCGTCCTCTCACAGCAGCGCAGGCTGGGAAAATTTTGCCGAGTCTGATTGGGCCGGGCCAGCAGAAAAGCGGCCATGTGCAGGTTCGAGGCTTGCGTTGGGGGCACTCAGCGGGGGGAAAGCCATGTAATAGGGGGGAAAGCCATGTAATAGGGGGGAAAGCCATGTAATAGGGGGAAAGCCATGTAATAAGGGAAAGACTCTACATGAGGGATTAAAGAGAAGATAGGACAAACGAAGAGAAAGGGAGCGCTCTCGCAGAAGCATAAAAGTCCGCCAGTCCAAACGCGCAACCCCTTCGCGCACCCTACTTCGGCATGATAATAAGAAAGGCTACTAAGCAAAAAAGGAAGGCTTGTCAGACTACGAAGAATAGAGCATGCGAGAGCTTTTTATATTACAAAGCGTGGGTGGGAGGGTGCTTGTGGCGAGCGGGGTCGCTAGAACCAGCTGTTCTTGGGGTCGTTCTCCAGCGCCGGGGGCATGGGAGGAGGGCCGCTGGGAACGTAGCTGGGTCCGGAGCCGCGCGAGAACCCGCCGCCCGATCTGCCGCCATGGCTGCCGCCGCCGCCGCTGCTGCTGCTGGGCTGCGCGCGGTAGTCGCGGTCGCCACGGCTAAACTGCGCGCGGTGGTCACGGAACCCGCTGCCGCGGCTGCTGCTGCCGCCGCCGCCGCCATAGCCGCCGCCATAGCCCCCACGGCCACGGCCACGGCCGCCAAAGCCAGAGTTCTCGCGGGCAACGACCGTGAGCCAGTGGGGGATCTCCTGGTTGGACTCCTTGAGCAGGTCAATCAGCCCGCGCACAATGTTGCGGTTGCCGCGGTTGAAGAAGCTGGTGGCAATGCCCGTGTTGCCGGCGCGGCCAGTACGGCCAACGCGGTGCACGTACTCGTCGGGGTCCGACGGAAGGTCGTAGTTGATGACATGGCCGACATTGGGGATGTCCAGGCCACGAGCAGCGACGGCCGTGGCGACCAGCACAGGGGTGCGGCCAGTGCGGAAGCTCTCGAGCGCACGCTCGCGCTCACGCTGGGTGCGGTCTCCGTGAATGGCCGAGGCGGGGATGTTCTCGTCAAGAAGGTCCTCGCTCAGGCGGTCAGCCATGCGCTTGGTCTCGACAAAGACAAGGGTCAGGCCATCCGCGTTGGTGGAGCTGATGATGTCAAGGAGGACAGAGAGCTTGTCCTCGTCCTCGACGTACTCGATCTTTTGTGTGATGTTCTCACTCGTCGACCCAACGCGGCCGACAGACAGGAAGATGTAGTCCTTGAGGAAGTCGCGGGCGAGCATCTGGATGTCGCGCGGGAAAGTGGCCGAGAACATGAGCGTGTGGCGGTCGTCCACACCGGGCATGTCCTCCTGCTCGACAATGCGGCGGATCTGAGGCTCGAAGCCCATGTCCAGCATGCGGTCGGCCTCGTCGAGGACAAGGTAGCGGATGTGGCTCAGGCTGACGCGGCCACGCTCGATCAGGTCAACGAGGCGGCCAGGGGTGGCCACAAGGAGGTCGCACCCGCGCTCGATCTGGCGCAGCTGCTGGCCAATGTCGGCTCCGCCGTACACAACGCATGGGCGGACCCACGAGCGGTAGCAGAACTTGCGTGCCTCGTCGTGGATCTGGGAGGTCAGCTCGCGGGTGGGAGACAGGATCAGCGCAATGGGGTGTGCCTTGCGGGAGCGGTACGGGTTGCCGCGCTCCTGAGGCACCTCGGGGGGCCCGGTGCGGAAGGACTCGTTGAGGATGGGGAACAGGAAGCCGCCAGTCTTTCCCGAGCCGGTCTGCGCACAGGCCATCATGTCGCGGTCGTGGCGGCCAAAGCTGATGGACCACTTCTGCACAGGAGTCGGCACGGCGTAGCCCGAGAGCTTGATGTTCTCGTAGAGAAGAGGCTCAAGGTCAGCCTCGTCGAACTACAAAGGGAGAAAAAAAAAAAGACGTAGCCGAATTGAGCAGATGCTGGATGCGGGGTCAGAATGGGCAAAAATGCGCAGGGCAGTAGCGCAGCATGCCGCTGTCAAGCAACAAACACAATGCACAGCACACAGGCGATGCTGCGCATCATGCTGCAGCGAGCCAGAGCACAGCCACAAGCACATAGTCGGGGAACCTACCGTGGTGATGGGCTCGGGCACGTCGCGGCCAGAGGCGTCAACCGGGATGTCGTCGTACTTCTCAAAGTTGATGCCCGTGTGCATGCGCTCGGGATCATCCGGAGCACCGTAGAGCTCGATCTCGATGCGCTGGTTGCGCTGGCCATGGACGTGCTTGCCGTTCGCCCACATGCCAAACGCACCAGGGCGGCCGCTGCCACGTCCGCCGTAGCTGCCGCCGTCGTCGCGCCGGCCAGCCCAGGTGGTGGTGCGCGCCATGGGGTCGCCGCGGTTCGACCATCCGCTGCCGCGTCCGCCGCGCGAGTCGCCAACGTCGCCACGGCGCTCGTCGCGGGGCTGCATGTCGCCGCCAAGGCCCTCGGCGGGCCTGCGCTCCGAGGAGCGGCTGCGATCGCGAGGAGGCATGTTTCCGCTCCACGAGCTGGTGCGCTCCAGCGCCGAGTTCTTGTCCACGGGAGTGGCTGGAGGCTTGCCACGGAGGTGGGGAGGGATGTAGCGCTTGGCCGGTCCACCCGCGGGCTTGCCGCCGCCTCCACTGCTGTTGTTGCGCTTGTCGTTCGAGCCATTAACACCCAGGCCAGCTATTCCTGCTTCAATTGACACAACACAAAGCACGGATGCAAACTGCTTTAATAAGGGGCATTGCTTCTAGACACTTGCTGCGCCACTAGCAGGCCTCGCTTGCGATTCTTACCAAGATGCTGATCTAGGTTTCCGGGGACATTGCTGTTGCTGCTACTGGTCATAATAAGTGGCAAGGAGGGCTGTTGCTAGAATCTATATGCAAGTCTCGAAAGCTGATTGCGAGCCTGTTTCTTTTTTTTAGGAGCCTGGTTGATTTCCAACTGTCAAACACGGTGCAGAGAAGGCGTGCAGGTGAAGGAGGAATATAACAACAGTGTTATTTTGTTATATAGACTACTAGTTACTCAGGGAAAATAGAATAGTAGGAGGAGAGGTGGCTCCCCTATTGCGCCTCTGAAGAGACGGCCATTAGTATGCGATATTCTTCATGGCTGCTGCCGCTTGGGCGCCTCTGCCCCACCCTGGTGCCTCAACGAAAAAATTTTCCTCCCCCAGCCATCCGCCGTGTGATTAATGAGCGAATCAGCTTTGCCGCTCCCATTCCAGCTCCTGTTTGTGCACGGCGGATCACGAACCCCTCCCCCAAGCTGCCTGCCTGGTACCCCTCATCGCCTGGGGCGCCTGCTGCCCAGCACGCAAAGCCCCGCCGCTGCCAGCGCAGCAGCTACATGCGCACGCGTGTTTGGCGGCAGCATGCTGCGGCTGGGACCTGGCCAGGCGCATGTGTCGAGGCACACGCGGCGCATATCTGCTCCAGGCTACACGTAGCCTTTGGAGTAACCGCACCGCACCTGGTGTCTAGACCAGGTCTCGTGCACCTCCCTTGCGCCCGTCGCCAAAAATATGGAAACCCACGCGCAGATGCAGCAATGCCTCTGCGCTATTCCGCACGGCGAGATAAGATAGCGAAGCTAGCGCGAGCACAGGGCGTTGCTCATATGGCGCTGAGATAGCGGCAGAATCGATATCTTATCATGGTGGCGACAGCTGGGCTAGCAAGCCGTGCTCCACCTGCAGTCCCCATTTGTGGCCAGCAGCGATGTTGCAAGGACCGTTGACTCCCTTGTTTTTCGCCCGAGGATTCTCTGCTGCATTGTGCCTCGCACTTGGTCACTCCTGTCCCAGCGACCACACCGCCTGCATCTTTTCTTTCTGGTGCGGCTAAAGAGCCCCCGCCCCTTTGCTGGCGGGTTGCGGTGGGCTATTTGTCGGGCATTTCGTTATCAGGCAGGTCATGTGGTTCATGCACCCAGCGCTGCACTTATCAAAGGCTGATTCCATTCGCAGCCCTCGCTTATCTCTGAGATTTGCGGGCAGCGCGTGCACGGCAGGCATACCGCTGACCTGGCCTGGCCAAGTCTAGCCCAGCATTGGACGCAGCAGCGGGGTGGGCGCCCTCTCCCCTTGCGGCTTCTCCTGTTTTAGATACGAGATAGTGGAGCAGGGTATATGAGCAGTCATTAGCAGATGTCCTCCTGATATCGTCACAACTTGCGCGCATTTGCGCAGCGAAGCGGCCCCAAGGCTTCATGTGGTCTTTGCCGCAGGGCACCACGGAATATAAAAACGGCGGCTTGCCTCGCCGAGCCCGCAAATGCATTCCGCGTTCAGCATAAAAGCCATTCCCTTTTTCAGCTGCGATAGCCACCCTTGTTTCTCTTCCCTCGCCTGCCTGCTTGCGAGGACATCTTGCAAAGCATCCATTCTGCCTCGCCCGTGCTTAACCCGCTGCAGCGCTACATTTTCTCAGTCGCCGCTGCCCACCGCATAGCTGAGAGACCGGTCAATCCAGCAACAGAAAAACACCCGACCTTTCCGCCGGCCACACCCCCTACACGCCCAAGCCAGGCTACATTTCCCCATATATCCGCCTCCCATATACCATCCACACACAATGCCTGCCAACCACAGCAGCAAATTTGCCTCGTCTTCGCAGCCAAGGCTGCCTGTCCCTGAGCTCGGGGACACCGTCGCTCGGTTTGCCACTTCGGTCAAGCCCCTGTTTGAGGAGGCCGAGTTTGAGCGGTGCCTTGCCAAGTTCAACGACTTTGTCGCCAACGAAGGGCCCGTCCTCCAGGCCCGCCTCAAGGAGCGCGCTGCTCAGCACGAGAACTGGCTCGAGGAGTGGTGGAACGAGTATGCGTACTTCCTCAACCGCGCCTCGGTCTGCTTCAACGTAAACTACTTCTTTGGCTTCCGCGACACCCCCCGCCCCCTCTCCCAGTCCCTGCTGGCTGCAGCCCTCATCGACAGCGCTGTGCGCTTTAGAGCTGACCTCGAGTCTGACAGCTTTGCTGTTGACGAGATTCGCGGGAAGGCGATGTCCATGCACCAGTACCAGTACGCATTTGCCACTTGCCGGCACCCAGGCGAAACCCGCGATTGGACTGAGGGCTACGCCAGCGAGGAGAGCGGCCATGTTGCCATTGCGCACAAGGGCAGGTTCTTTGCGCTCCGCCTGCCTGCTCAGAGCCAGGACCGCCTCGCATCGATTGCTCAAATTCAAATGTAAGTTACATCTGTGCACTTTCCATTTCTGGCCACTCCTTTGGGGGGCTTTCTTTTTGCCCGCCAAATTGGCCTTCTCTGCGCGTGCCCCTTTATCTCGACAGCTGGCCGTGCTTTCTGCACTGATTACGCAGGCGCATGTGATCCCAGTCGGCTATCAAGGCCAACCCGGCAACTGACCCTTCACTGGCAGCGCTCAGAGATAAGAGGTCCCCAAGCGCATGAGCCACAGGGTTGCCTGTTTTGGCATATGCGCCGATCACGATTCATGCACGAAGGCCCGGCCATGCATGAAAACCAGACAGCAGCTCGGCATGGCGAAAGAGATGCCCCGGCTAATAAATGCTGCACCCCCTCTGCTGCCTCGCATCTCGCACTGTGATTTTATAGGCAGCTCCAGCGCATCATCGACGCAACCGAGGAGCTCGAGCGCTCAAGGTCCGTCGGCATACTGACAGCTTCCTTGCGCGACGACTGGTATGCGGCCCGCGAGTGCCTGCTTCAGGTGTCTCCCGACAATGCTGTCAGCCTCGGCGTTCTCGAGTCTGCTGCTTTCCTCGTCAGCCTCGACTCCACTGCGCCAGCCACGCACCAGGAATTCTCCTTTGAGTGCCACTGCAGCAACGGCGTCAACCGCTACTTTGACAAGAACTTCCAGATCCTGGTGTTTGCCAATGGCCGCTACGGCTTCAACGGCGAGCACTCGCTGACTGATGCCACGACCGACATGCGCCTGTGCAACACCCTCGTCAGGGATGTCGAGGCCGTCTGCGCCGAGCTCCCAGCCATCGAGTCCCTGTCATCCACCAGCACCGACGCCGACTTCAAGACCCAGGAGCTGGAGTTCTCGTACAACGACGAGCTGCTCGCCCACATCAGAAAGGCCATTGACTACTTCGATGCCACCGTCAGTGCCCACGAGCTCGCTACACTCGAGTTTGATGGCTTCGGCAAGGAGCAGATCAAGAAGATGAAGGTCAGCCCCGACGCCTTTGTGCAGATGGCCATGCAGCTTGCTTACTACAGGCAGTTTGGCCAGGTGCCTCCCACCTACGAGTCCGCATCAACAAAGTCGTTTGCCCGCGGCCGCACCGAGACCTCGCGCTCGGTCACCGCAGCGAGCGTCGAGTGGTGCAAGGCTATGGTCGACCACCCTGGAACAACCAGCCTCCACGAAAAGTCCGAGCTGCTGAGGCAGGCAGTCGTCAACCAGTCGCAGTTCACTGCCATGTGCGCAAGGGGCAGCGGAATCGACCGCCACCTGCTGGGCCTTGAGTACGCGCTCCTGCCTGGCGAGCCCAAGCCTGCGATCTTTACCGACGGCGTGTTCACGACGTCTCGGCACTGGAAGCTCTCGACATCTCAGATCAGCGACCCGATCCTTGCTGCCTACGGGTGGGGTGAGGTCGTTGACGATGGCTTTGGCGTTGCATACCGCATCGAAAACGAGAGCCTGCACTTCAACGTGGTCAGCCAGAGGCTCGGATCCCGCCGCCTTTGCCAGTATCTTTCGGATGCTCTGATGGACATGCGCTTCTTGCTCTTCAACTCCCACAAGGAGGCCCACGAGATCAAGGCCGAGGTCGATGCGGTGACCAGCGTGCTCTCCTCGATCAAGAATGCCTCGGGCTCGCCCAGGCGGCCGCTGTCAGCCCAGTCGACCGCTCCCTCGGCATCAGCCCATACTCCGCTCGCAGCTGCCAGCTCCGAGGATGCGGCTGAGGGGAGCCATGGCTTTCGAGACACCGCGCATGCCCACGGCCACTCAAGCCCTCATACGCTGGTGGATGAGATTGAGCGGCTGCCATCAAGCGAGGTGATCTATGCGCTCGAGGAGCGTCTCTCGCGCTTTGTCAAGGAGTCGCTGTACTGGGCCCTTCCCTCTACAAGCTAGACATGCGCCCAAACCCCGTTTTTGTGTCTGGTGCCCATTGCACCTAGTCAGTCAACCGTTCTGTGTACATGCTTTTCTTCTTCCTCCCTTTTTTTTTTCTTTCTTCTTCGGTGCCTAGCCTCCCTTTGCAGTGCCTACACATCGTTATTATAATCCACTCTTGGCCAAACATGGCTCTGGGCATGCGACGCTGTCGTCTGTGTGCCCAACACAGCGCACGCATATTTTTGGCAGCGTCTCCATAGTATACTGACAGCGCAGCAGCTGATCCCCCAGGCCGCCGATTTTCCCGACATGGTGGCAGGTCGAGATAAGCTACATACTCTCGCCGTCCACGCCTTTCCGTGTTATAATTCCTGGCTGCTATCGCTGAGCGCGAGTCTGCTGGTGCCTTTGACTAGTGCAGTAAAATTGCAAGGCAAGAGAGCGTACAATGGTTGAGTTGGCAGCGTTCCTATCGGATAACCCGTACTTTTCCGCGGGGTTTGGACTGATCGGGGTAGGCGCTGGCGTAGCAGTGCTCCGCCAAGGCGCTCGTCGCAGTGCGGACCTCATGCGGCGGCAGCTGCTGGTGTCCATGGAGATCCCCAGCCACGACAAGAGCTACCAGTGGGTGCTTGGCTGGCTGAGCCGACGCGGTGCAGAGACAACCCGCGCCGCGCAAGATGGCAAGGACATGACATGGGTGCACCGGCGGATCGCAAGGGCTGTGCTGCCACGCCACATGGCGGTGCAAACGAGCTACAAGCAGCATGACAACGGCAGCGTGTCAACCAACTTCACCATGGTGCCTGGACAGGGCAAGCACGTGTTTTTCTACAATGGCGTTTTTATCCAGGTGGACCGGCAGCGCAACGCCAAGATGATCGATATCCAGTCGGCCGCGCCGTTTGAGACGGTCACCTTGACGACGCTGAGCAGGGACCGCGCGGTCTTTTCGAGCATCTTGTCGGAGGCCCGTGAGCATGCGCTGGCGCAGAACGAGGGACGCACTGTGCTGTATACAAGCTTTGGGCCGGAGTGGCGACCGTTTGGGTTGCCGCGCAAGAAGCGGCTCCTCGACAGCGTGGTTTTGGACAAAGGAGTGAGCGAGGAGATCGTGGGCGACGTCAAGGACTTTATTTCCAATGGAAGGTGGTACGACGACCGCGGCATCCCCTACCGTCGTGGATACCTCCTCTACGGACCACCTGGCAGTGGCAAGACGAGCTTTATTCAGGCGCTGGCCGGCGAGCTTGGGTACAACATCTGCATTCTGAATTTGAGCGAGCGCGGCTTGACCGACGACCGCCTCAACCACTTGCTCACTGTGGCTCCAGACCGCAGCCTCATCCTTCTGGAGGACATCGATGCGGCGTTTAACCGCAGCCGGCAGCAGTCGGAGCAAGCGGCGTTCCAGCAGTCGATGGTGACGTTCAGCGGGCTGCTTAATGCCCTGGATGGAGTGACGTCCAGCGATGAGCGCATCATCTTCATGACCACAAACCATATTGAGCGGCTGGACCCGGCGTTGATTCGACCTGGTAGAGTCGATAAGAAGGTGTATCTGGGCGACGCATCGCCGCACCAGATCCAGCGCATGTTTACCAGGTTCTATGGCAGCAGCTACTCTGGCCTGGCACAGAAATTCGTGGCGGCACTTGAGGGACATGCAGTGAGTGCTGCACAGTTGCAGGGACACTTTGTCGTCAACAAGAATGATGCTCGGGCTGCCATTGACAAGGTCGATACCCTGGTTGAGCTCACAAGGCAGCCGCACTAGGTGGCTGGCAGTAGAAGCAGCCGGCAAGCGAGGAGGGGCTATCTGAGCGTTTATAATAAATGAAAATATATCTACACGTTCGTAGCAATGGCCGCTGCTACTGCTGGGTGGTGCGTGCGTGTGTGCTGGCTGCATTGGCTAGCATTCTGCCCACAAAACGTTTATTACTCGGACAGAAACAGCGGCAAAGCACGCAGCAGCTGGCAAACCAAGACGCATTGTCCAGAAAGAGCAGCAGAGCACAATGCACAAACACCACTCTGCCCTGACTATGCTTGCTACTGCCGTGACATCCACGGGACAATACGAATACATCAAATAAACTGGCGATGGTGCCTGGCACGCGTTGGGTGGCGCTGGATAACAGCCGCTTGTGCTCTCTTTCCCACTACTGCTTAAGTTTGGCGTCAGCAGTGCACACGCCTCGCCAGCCGCGGCCCTGTCAAACGTGTTCCACATTTCCGGCTCTTTGGAGCGAGCAAAAAGACGCCAGCATGCTCCATTTGGCTTGGTTTTGCAAAATTTTTTTAGCATTAGCTTTAGCTAGACAGGGCTGTAAGAGACAATTAGAAGATGGATTATTGAAAAAGAGCAGTGAAAGGCGGGGAGGAGAAAACAGGGAGGCTCATAGCAAGGAGGATTCAGAGGGGTGGTTGCTACCCATGAACGCCCAACATAACGAACACAACGAACAGAACGTAGCAGAGGAGGAGCATGGAGATGGCGCTGCGACTAGACGCTGGCAGCAGCAGCGTCTCCCTGGTTGTGGCCCTTGCGGTGGAACTTCTCGCCAACATCGCCCAGGCTGCCCAGAGGCGAGTACCCGGTCTTGTAGATGACCTCAAAGGCGTTGTAGATGGACGCAAGCGAGGCAAAGAACGAGAACCAGCCGCCAGCCTTGATCGCAGTTCTGCGGCCAACCCAGGTGCCACCGGCGAGGATGACAAACGAGAGGAACAGCAGACCCATGAAGATAGTGGTGCCGGCGCTGTAGCGGATGGTTCCGATGAAGAGCACAAATGTGATCAGCATCCAGGCAATCCAGAAGGTGCCCGCAGCATGGCTGATGGTCTTGTCGTCGCTGACGGTGTTGTAGACGTTGAAGCCCATGATGCACAGAGTACCGATGGCTCCGAAGAGAGACCCGTACAGAGTGAAGATGGTGGCGTAGACTGTGTCGTTTGTGGCAAAGGCCCACATGCCGCTGATGAAGACAACAAGGCCACCGATGATCAAGGAGGTCGACGCAAGGGTGCTGACATTGGGATCGTCAAACGGCATCCCGATGGCTCCGGCGTAGAAGCTGAAGGTGAACAGGGCGACTCCCAGAGCAGCCCATCCTGGACCGCAGGGGTTGGCAAACGGGCGGAAGCGAGGCTCCTCGCTCTTGTAGCCCGTCTCAGCGGGGTTGGAAATCGGGTGATCTGTCTCGGCCATTATTGCAAGGAGGAGGTGCTAGTTAGGCAGCGATTGGGAGGTTGCGTGTGGGATGGAAACCAGAGGAAACCGAGTCGCGAGACGTGCAGTGTTCAGGCGGTTATAGGGATATATGGAAAAGGTCCGAAATGGCTTGCTCGTGCTGTAGCTGCGATAAGACAGGAAGAAAGTGCTAGAGAAGTTTTTCGGGCAGGCCCACTCCAGGCGCCCGGCTGCTTTTTATACCATCCCCCCACCTCCATTCCACCCACGTTCGCAGTGGCTCTGGTAGATGCAGTGTGCGTAGTAGTAGGAAGAGGAGGGCGCAGATGCCTGGATCACTTGCTCATACACGCAGGAGCAAGAGGGGCAAACTCCGCCACGCCTTCTGCCCCTCTCCCTCTCCGCCCGCCGCCGCTATCACACGCGTACGCCAGTTGGATTGAGTGGGTGAGTGCCTTCGTTGTGTACAAATAATTAGCGGGTATCGTTCCTTGTGAGGTGACATCGAACGAGCACAATGAGAGGGTGGGTGGAGAGGGGAGGGTCATTCAGGGCCACCTATCGCCCCCTCCCCGAATTTTCCACACAAAGTCGCTGAGGGAGCGCGCTACGGCCAGAGCTGCTCAGCCAGCAGCAGCACAGCAGCGACCTATCACTGTTTTGGTCCTCCGTCCGCTCAGCCTAGCGGAGGACTGCCCACGTTTTGCCCCGCCGCCCTCATTACTTCTCTCCATTTTCCATGAAAACAGCACCCGTGCTGTGAAGGTACACAGCAGCACACGCTGTTTCAAGCGGTGTTGCGCACATCCGTGCCCGCCTTCCCCGCATATTTGGCTCACACTATGCTCCCCCGCCAGCAGACGGAGTGCGTTTTAATGATGACGATAATCTCCTCCGGCCCAGGCAGCGGAGGCAGGCGCCAGCGCGGGTTTCCACAACATAGCACAGAAGGCACGCAGACGACATACATACATATATGTGTCGCTGCACTATCTCGAACATTCGGCAAAGTTTTGGCGACTAGCTGATCTTTGCAGTGGGGGCTTTCCTTGTCCGCTCGACATATTACAAGCACCATCGCACCCTGCTCCTCTCGCCAAATGAGTCTGTGGTGATTATAAATCCGAGTCATCCCACCCACTCCTTGCGGCATTCGCATATTTCCTTTTCCATTCGCTGCGTCTTATAAGTCGCACATATCTCCACTCCACTGAGCAAGCAATATGCCCAGTCCCTGCTGCGGAGGCTGTGGTACCTAACTTATTGCAGCGGAGCACCCTCTCGCGCGATGGATGTCGTCAACATGTGCATGCAGTTAGCACAGCATATCGATTACAAATACAGGCATAGCTACGGAACGAAAATATTGAAGAGAACTCGGATAAGGAGGTATGCCACGCAAAGGCCAATGCAAATGCCCCAATCCCCGCCAGGATTGCCGACCCTGTCAGCCTCTGTGGTCGACTGGTCGCTGGTGAGGCTTGTCTGTATTTGAGAGCCCGCCGGGTTGCATTGAATCGGAGGCAGGCCCTTGCCCACGTTGTTGTACAGCCAGTACGCAAACATGGTCGATTCTGCTGACCAGTTCCTCAGCTGTGCCGCAGCGTATATGTCCGTCTCAAACTCCTTCGTAGCATATCGTCTAAACATGCGGCGCAAGTTTTGCATGAACTTGTCGGTTAGTTGAATGGGCAGCCCATATGACCTGTAGAATGTGCCTGTGTGTCGCGTGGACGGACATTCAAACTCTAGCGTGGGCGGGCATGACCGCCGGCACTCCTGGCACAGCCCAATGCATGGCATCAACTCTACATATGTCTCATTGTTGTTGGGGAAGAGGCAGGTTGTTCCGCGGCACGGAAATACCGATTTGGTTGATTCAAGCGTGTAGTTTAGCGCTTGGCTGGTGTTCCACTCAATGGACCTAGCGGCGCTCCTCCTCGCGCGGCTGCCAGCCGTCACTGCGCCTGCTGCCTTGCGTTGTCTACTGCTGGGTAGGTGTTGTGATGCCAGGTATTTGCGTTCACTTCCACCCCCACGACGGCGCTTGCGTTTATGCCAGCTACTGCTACTGCGTCTGCGTCCAGTGCTGCTGGTTCTGATTCGCTGTGTTGTGCTGCTGCTGCTGCTGCTGCTGTTGCTGCTGTTGTTGTTGCTGCTGCTGTGCTTATCGTCCGTGTGTCTGTAGAGCGATCCCAAACTGACACTGAGCTTGGGCTCCACTTCGATACCCGGGCGCTTAATGGGGCACATGTCCGCGCCAACGTCGTTGTGGGCTCCCTCATCCCGCTGCTCCAGCACCCTACGCAGATGCTGGCCACCGCGCCTCGCTGGGTTGTCCAAACCCAAAGTCCAGTCCAAGTCGTCCTCGCTGGGCACATCATAATCCGGGTCATACTCAGATCCAATAACTCGCTGTATAGTGTTGAGCATCAGCTGGTGGTACACGTTGTACAGACCGGGGATGTCCTTGTCGATGCTCTCGAAATCGCTCGACTGCAGCCCGCGATCAAACTTATCGATGCACCGTGGCGCCAATATCGCGCACACCCACGAGAAATAGGCTACACGGCAGTCCGTACAATCGCGCATCTTTGAATAAAACAGTGATGTCGCGTCGTTCAGCGATAAAAAGTGCTCAAAGTTCTGCTGCTGCGATATCGCATACGCGTTGTATACATCAACAAGCGCTGTCAAGTTCCTGGTGTCAAGCTCGGCGTGGCCATCCTCGCCATCTGCAGTAACATCGCGGTCGTACGCCGGGTACCTGCTGCGCAGCGGTCTGGGTGCTGGCACTGCATGAGCAACAAACGGACAGTTCTTCATCCCGTACACGAGCCGGCACCTGTTGGTGGCCTTTGTGTGAATCAGCTTTGACATCCACATAGTGCCCAGACCCGGACCCAGTCTGCTCCGCCTGTAGAGGAACACTTCGTAAGAGGTGTTGCGCCGAAGACCCAGTATGTGAGCATGGAGCCCCGATAGCTGCTGTGCTGCATCAATCAAATGCAGGGTGATGTTTGCGTTTGTGTCGGTGTTGGGCGACAGCCCGTTGTTCGTGTTGGACAGGATGGACTCTGTGACTGCGACTTTTCTGGTCATTGCGTTGGTCCCGTTGACTATGCGGGTGCCAGTTTTCTCAATACCACAGATCGACCGCGACAGATACCCCAGCATGTTCTCACGCACGTACATCGTGTATTCGGGTGCCCCTGCCTTGCTGTACGGCGTCCTAACCAAAGCCGAGTTGATGTCTGTATCAAACACCCGGATCGCCTGCTGCGACTCAAACGTAATGGTGTCATTGACCGTAGAAAACCCAAGAACAAACGTGTAGTTTCTGCCTTTCCGCGCCTCGTCCTCTGGTGCAGTAACCACCGAGTAGGCAACATCCGACCGCCATCCATGGTACATCAGACGATTCAGTCCATTGGTGTACCAGTCCCTGTCCTCACTCTCCGCCTCGTAGTAAATGTCGTCTGCCGTGATATTCCGACTTGCTGGCTGCCCCTGGGCTTCCTGCTGTTGTTGCTGCTGCTGCTGCCTTCGCAAAAGCGGAGAGTTTACTGAAGGAGCCAGGTAGAACACGCCGCCATCCTGCCACAGACCTTCAGCAATCGAGCTGTTGAGGAACACACCCAGATCTAGCGGACGTGCCCTTGGTGGGCCTATCTCGCCCTCTGCGCCGGGCATAGAGCAGGTCGATAGGGACAGGTGGAGGTTGTGCCGCGGCGTGCCTGCGGGTGTGCTGGACCCGCTGCCACTGTCAGCACGAGTCTTGGGCATGCGCAGCGCAACAATAGCAGACTGGCCTGGACTTAGCTCACCCTCGACCCAGCCTTCGCCATCAATCGAAAGCCGTGCAGACCGAGCGCTTTCTGCAAGCGCTGTCAGCAGTAAAAGCGCTAGAGACCAAACACGATACATATTGCTGCACGCGATACACACCAGCTGCTAACTGAAGCATAACGGTAGAAATAAAACGAAGAGAAAAGCCTCAGCTGTTGCCGACTAGAAACAGTGAAAGCGGCAAGAAACAGGGAAGAAAAAAATGAGAGAGAGAGAGAGAGAAAGAAGCAAGCAGGCGCAATTATTGACACAGGTCGTACAAAAGCAGAGAGCAAAACTCCTTACACCACCAAAGCAGCAGAAGCACTCGCTGTAGTGCTTGCGTCGCTTCATGCGTATTATGCACGACATAAACTTCGAGTTGCAATCAAACTACTTTTGAAGGGCGGGTGGGAGCAAAGTGTAGAAATGCACGCTGCACAAGTAGCGCTTGGTAGAAAGGATTGTTATTTGCTATGCCGGCAAAGAAAGCAGCAAGGGCAGCAAGGGCAGCAAGGGCAGCAAGGGCAGCAAGGGCAGCATGGCAAGTGGCACCCCTCTCTAATGTTCGCCTTCGGACTTGTGCACGATGACATCGTCGATCTTGAGGATCATCTTGACAAGCTGAGTGGCAAGGAGGAACTGCTGGCGCTTCGAAATGAGCGGGTCAAAGACAAACTGCTCCTTCATGTCGTAGATGCCAGTGTCCATGCAGTCGACGCCCAGGCGCGAGTTTCCTTCCTTGACCTGCTGGCTCTTGACGTACGACAGGGTCTCAATTGGGGGCAGGCCGCTGTTCTCGGCAAGAGTTAGGGGGATGGCGTCCAGGGCACGAGCGAACGAGCGCATGGCATACTGCTCGATGGACGAAACCTGGTCGGCGGCCTTCTCAACCGCAATAGAGCAGCTGATCTCAGCAGCGGCACCGCCATAGACGACGCGGTTGTCGACAATCAGGTTGCGCACAACACACATGGCGTCGTGCAGGGAGCGCTTGGCCTCATCAACGATCATCTTGTTGCCGCCGCGCACAAAGACAGTGACAGCCTTGGAGTTGGCGCAGTCCTCAACAACAATCATGTTCTCGTTGGTGGTTCCAAACGCCAGCTCGCGGATAGTGCCGGCCTTGCCCAGCTTGTCGCTGGCCAGGTCCTCAAAGCGAGGCACAATTCTGCCGTTGGTGGCGATGGCCAAGAGCTCGATCTCGGGACCGCCGACCCATCTGATAGCGGGGAGCTTGTGCTGCAGGAGGAGCGAGTTGGCCTCGTCGTCGAATCCCCACTGGCAGGCAACAACGTTGGCGCCGCACTCCTTGACCTGCTTCACCATGTTCTCAAAGGTCTCGCGCTCGTACTTTTGCAGCTCCTCGAACTCCTTGACAGTTGTAATGTCAAGCTTGTGCTTGGTTTTGGGCTTGGGCGGCTCGAACGGGCAGGTGAGGATGGCGATCCTGGCATCCTTGATCTCCTTGGGCATCTGCGGGTGGGAGAAGTCCTTGTCGATGATCACGCCGTGAACAAGCGTGGTATCGGCAAGCTCACCGCCGACCTTGCCCTCCATCTTGATCAGCTCAAAGTCAACGTCCTTGCGCTCCAGATCGGCGACAGCCAGGATGGTATCGACGGCAATCTGCGCGAACTGGTCGTGGCACTTGTTGACGATCTTGCTGCCAAGGCTGGTCTTTGCACACTTGAACAAATCGCTGGTGTCGTCCTTGCTCCAGGGGATCACGTCCGAGACCTCATCCAGGTGCGCAACGGCGATTTTGCATGCCCGCTCAAAGCCATCGGAGATGCGGATCGGGTGGATGCCACGGTCCAAAAGCTCCTCGGCCTGCTCAAGCAGAGCGCCAGCAAGGACTACAATGCCAGTGGTTCCATCGCCGATTTCGTCGTCCTGCGATTTGGAGAGCTCGACCAAAAGCTTGCCGATCTGGTTCTCAATAGCCATCTGCGACATGATAGTTGCGCCGTCGTTGGAAATGGTGATATCCCCATCGGGAGAAATGAGAATCTTGTCGAGGCCGCGCGGACCGAGCGATGTGCGAACAATGTTGGCAACGGTCTTTGCTGCCATGATGTGAGACTATAGGCAGAAAAGGGCTCGAAAGGTGCATTGTCAGTACGTGGCTTCGAGGTGCTGCTAGTCAGCAATCTTTGCAACGTTGCGCGTTTTCGTGCTGGGAGCGGGGGAGCAGGACACTGAACTCTGAGCAGCTTAGCCTGCTTACTAATACCACCGAGCGCATCCACTGCAGCACACCTTACCTTGGTAGCTTCAACACCGGTCTTGCGAGCCTTCCTGTCCTGCTCGCGGACGATAATGAAAGGCCTGCCGTACTCGTCTGTCGTGTAAATGGCACTCATTGTCGCTGGGGGTTTGCAGCTGTTTTCTACTCCAAATTAAATTGAACGACTGTATCGCGCGCGTATACGAAAGGGAAGGCAAAAGGGCCAGAGCAGCAACAGCAAAGATGAGATTGGCATTCAAGGAGAAAACAGCAGTGCTTTTGGCACCGCTGGCTGCTGTTTACCAGTAGGCAGCCCTCCACCAGGAGCGCAAAATTGCAAACATAGAACACTAGCGAACAGCAGTGATCCTGGCCAGTGATTTTGTGTGAGGAATCAGACGGATCAGATGTTTTCTGTTCTCGATTTGAGGCTATTCCACTCTTCAAAAAAAAAAAAAAAACTAGCTGGAATGCATTCTCGTGCAATGCTTCTTGCCAGCACTGCGCTTCGCTCTCGCCTCCTAATTAACCCACACTACCGCACGCATCACATTCAGCCGGCCGGCAGCAGCAGTAGCAGAAGACTAGCACAAAATGTCGCAGCAGGAGCAGCGCCGGACAAACTTTGGCTCCCTCATTTTCTGCCCAACTTGCGGAAACCTTTTGGACAACCCTGGAGACCAGGATCATATCGTCTGCCATGCCTGCGGAGATGCCCAGGCTGGAACACGTAAGTAGCGGCTTGGCTGCGGGCGCTGGGCCACCCAATGCACGCAGAAATGGTGTCCGCCTTGCACGCATGCTACTCAGCGCCCTTGCGTTCTTGCTCTTTTTTGCTTTGCTGCTGTAGAGTTTGAGGGCACAGAGACCGTTTCGCGGTCGCAGGACAGCGCATTTCCGTCAATACTGAAGAACAAGCGCTCGCTTGTGCAGGGCGTGGCGTCGGCAGATCGCGTTGATGCCCGTGTCGAGGAGACATGTCCAGAGTGCGGCGGCAACGAGATGACGTTCTACACAATGCAGATGCGGTCGGCTGATGAAGGCCAAACTGTGTTCTACAAGTGCGTCAAGTGCGGCTATGGCTTCTCGATCAAAAACTAGGGCGCGCGGCTGCTTCTTGCTCTGGCGGCTCTCTTTTGTGCCGGATCCAGCTTTTGCTTTCTTTCTGCCGGGCCTTCTGCTTCTATTTTACACATGCCAAATACATATGAATACCACCGCAGCTATATTTCCTATCTGGGTTCAGCAGTGGACAAGCAGTCGGCGCATGTCTGAGGGTGCTGCTGGCAGAGGCGGACGTGGGGCTGGAGCGATGCAATCACCGGGTGATGCAGAATCAGGCCATGCGTGGAAAGTGGGCTGAACAATTTTTTCTCAGCAATCTTGCTGTCAGCCTTGTCGCTCGCCTCCAACTGGCGGTGGCCAAGGGCCCTGCGGATTGCGCCCAAGGCATCCTCGCTTTTTGATGGCCTGTGTTATCTGTCAGCCCCCACCAGCCCTCCCTCTTCTCAAGAACCTTGTTTCCCTCCTATATTTTGCACGTCCATTTCTACCCCCTCCTCGATTTGGCACCTGGGATCCGCCAGCACCGCCTCTTCAAAGCAGCAGCCCAAGGAATTCGAGCGGCAGCATGGTCAAGTTCTACCAGCAAAAGTTCTCCTACGAGTAAGTGGGCGTGTAGCGCTGCACCTTTCGAAACCCCCTTGCCAGCTAGACGTGGGGCTCAACGCTGCTGAAATTCGCTGGTCCTCTTTTTTGCAAGTGTAGCTACTCGTGGAACACAGTGTCGTATGCGTTTATCAACCGGTACCCAAACCCCTTCGCCACACATGTTCTGACGGCCGACACTATCGACCACCGAATCAACCCACACACCGGCGAGCTGCACATTACTCGTCTTTTGCGCAAAACCAACTCTGTGCCACGCTGGGCCAAAGGTGTAAGTTGCATTCCCGTCTTTTAAAAGTGGAGGCGCAGACAGTGTTGCCGCCAATTCGGAGAGCGCGGGCGATAACATGCGCCCTGATCGGCGTTGTGCAAGCCTTGGTGTGCTTTCCGCTAATGCGTATTGCCGCCGCTCTTTTTCTCCTGACATTTTCGCTGCTGCGTGTAGATTATGCGGGGGAACGATGCGTACATCCTTGAGGAGGTCGTGGTCAATAGGCAAACTGGGACTCTGGTTGCGAAAACGCGCAACATCACACACACGCGGCTAATGAAGGTCGAGGAGAAGCAGACGCTGTTTGCGGACCCGTCGGCTGCTGAGCGCACGCTGTGCAAGAACGAGACAAGCATCGTGTCGAACATTGGATATGGGCTGAACTCGAAGATCGAGAACTTCAGCCTGTCGCGCTTCTCGGATAACATTGCCAAGAGCAGAAAGGGCATGCTGTACGTGCTCGACATGGCTCAGCGCAAGGGCTTGCTCCGGCCGCGCGTTATTGCTGAGAAGGAGCAATGAGCGGCGTCGGCTATGTCGCCCTTTCCCTCTACGGCAGCTCTGGCATCGGGCGCTGCAGCTGGCAATTTGCGCACTGTCCTTGGCTACCTCCTTGCACCCCGCAGCTGCTCTCCTCTTTTCCTTTTGTACTCTAGATTACTCCTACTTAGTCTCTTGTGGACTTGAAAAGCGCATCCTGCCCATTTCCGCTTGCTCGCCAGACATTAGGCGGGCTGGGCGGCCCGGCTCGTACGCCTCGCAGTCTGCTCGCTTCCACAGCAATAAATGGCACTAGCTGCTGTCAACGGGCGGCACGCTTGAAGCGTGCTTGAGTGCGTCTGCTGCATGTGCTATGAAGCACGCATGCTCCGCTTAGCGCAAACCACCAAGGCGCGAATCAGCCTAATCAGAGCCGAGCGAGCTGGGGCATGCTTAGGGCGTGCCTTTCATCCTCGCCCTCCATTGTGCTGGATCGACAGCGCGCGCTGTTTGTTTATTCTTTCTGCTTTTCAGCAAAGCGCGCCTCTAGACCCATTTAGCTGCAATTTCTCCTTTCTTTTCGTGGCCAAGAGCCGGTCTACAATAAACCCTTGCTTATTCTCCACCCACACCCCCGTCTCATACCACACGCACGCAGCCCAGGACAGAGCAGCTATCCCCACAGCTTTCCAGAGAAAGAAGCGACTCGGGCACACGTCTTGGAAAGAAAGCTCGCCCAGCCCTCTTGCTCATGAACCACTCAACAGCAACGCCCAAGCGCATCGAGAGCCGAGACATTTATCACAGACCAGGGCAACAGCCGCACAGCCCAACGAGTGGAAAAGAGCAGCAGGCCTCGGCCAACAGCACAAGCGGTGGGGCCAAGGCACCTTTCTTTACTAACCTCACTTCAGTAAACATAGCAACTGCTTTTGCTCGCGCTCGCATTACTTCCGACACAATCAGCAGACGGCCAGCACATTTGAAGGGCGCACCCATGTCTCCCTCGCAAATTCCCAAAATGAACCTCGCCGACATTCCCGATGCCGACGACCCGCGCGCCCATTTCGAATCCTCCATGGCACCCAGACCGCACAGCATTAGACCCGTGCGCGATATCACGTCGAAGGGCACTCGGCAGAGCACCTCTAACAGCTACTCGAACATGGACATTGACGGTGCTGCCGAGTACTCGCGCCACGGCAGCAGTAACGTGCTGCCTGACGGCTTTTTGCGCGATAGGGACTGGGGCTTGCCGCAGAGCACAGCGCCTGGGTGGTTGAGGAGAATACAGGGTCAGAAATCGCAGGACCTCAATCAGATGTCGCCTCCGCCGGGCCTCATGGATACGCCTTCGAACGGACTCGGTCGCTCCGCTATAGGCCACGGCGTATCTGCTCCACCGTTCGATGCTCTGGCTGACAACCTCATCGATCTGAAGACCCCCTACGCTCATGGCACGCAGGCTGCCAGCGGTGCTTCGCATTACCCAGAGGACGCTCTGACCGATACCAACTATGCTACAGGCGCATCGTCGGTGCGCGGCGGCGAGGGTGTACGGCAAACGAACGCGCATGGCAGAAGCAATGGCGGTATGTATGCTAGGCACACAGCTGGACGCGCATACATGAATGGCCACGGCAGCAGCGCTGATGCCAATCGGCTGGACAGCAGGATCGATGATGCAGCCATTGCTGCAGCCAAACCTGCTGCTGCTGAGGACGACGAGGGGATCATTATCCGTGGCAGCCGCAATCCCAGTCACGGCCGCAACCATGGCAATGCCAACGCCAATAGCTACACCTACGATGAGGCTGCTCACGACGAAAGCGAGGACGATGATGAGGATGTCGAGACGGAAGTGGTAGAAACCATGGATCACAATGGCGGCGACGGTGGTCGTGCCTCCAGAGCTCAATCCCGCTACTCGTTACGCTCACGCGTGAGCACTCCAGGGAGGCTAAGCTACGATCGAAACTTCAAGCTCCGCGAGGAGGGCCATAGCCAGTATGTACGCAAGACTGCTGAGAAATCAGCCAAAACCATACCAACACCCTATACGGCACGCATCAAAGGGCCGGGTGCATTCCCAGCCACAGCACAGAGGTTCTCGCAACGGAGGGCCCACTCGTACGACATGGCTGGAGACGAGAACGCCTCGCCTACAGCCGCACGGCGGCGCAACGCCGAAGCCGGCAGGGCACAGAATGGCGGCGATCTGCTTTCGAACCACCCGTACCTGAACCACGGCAGCGATCAGCATCGCGGCTGGGACGAGTACGCGCGGCGAGACGACGCAGCCGACCAAGGCACCGTGCACTCGTTTACCGACAGCTTTGTCAGCAATTCGACTGCTGCAGGCGAGAACGGTGCGGGTGTTTTTGAACACGATAACCCGACTCTCGTCAAACGCCTTTTCCGCAACATTGCAGCTGGGTGGAGTGGATCCACAGGGTCAATGGCCGAGCGCGTGTCGTTTGTATTTTTCATGCTCTACTTTATGGTCAAGGAGTCGTGCATGGTCATCGGATCGTTCATGCTAAGGCTCCTGGTCAACTTTATCGTTGGCCCGATTTACAGCGGCACTAGGGAGGCAGTTCTGCTCCCGCTGTCGCTGTGGAGGCTCCTCACTCCGGGCCACTCCCATGAGACAGCAGCAACCATGACTGGGATCCTCACTGGCCTCACCATGGTTGCAGTGTCTATAGTGGTAAGTCAGTTCGGGCTGCCTTTCTTGTCTGGTCTGCCTGCTCTTTCGCCTTCGCTGCTATCAGGCAAATGGCTTTTGGGCCGCTCGCAGGCATCATTCGCGATTCCCACCGGTCTTGAGCCGCTAAGTGAGGAGGAGATCGCGCGGCTGGGTGGCCATGGATCGGTTGTTGTTGATCGGCTGATCCATGTCGAGCAGACGCTCAAGCATCTGTACAGCCTTCTGGACACGCTCAAATCGCATCGCGAGGAAGAGACCCAGGACGTGCGTGACTCGCTCAAGAGGCTTGAGCAAGAAAAACGGACCCTCACGTCGGCTAGGGCTGACGAGAAGAAGCGGCTGGACACGCTGGAGAAGGAGTACATCAGCCTGAAGCGCGACCTGAAGGTACAGGCAGCCAAAGTGGACGAGGGAAGCGTGTACACCAAGGAGATAAAAAGCATCAAAAAGGACGTTGACCGGCTGGCCAGAGAGTTGGCCAGCGCAAAGAAGGAAACCATGGTGCAAAGCAAGTCGCACGAGCAGCAGCTTAAGAGCTACAACTCGAAACTCGACGCCGTTAAGACATCCACTAAGAAGCTCATCGACGAGGCGTCCCGCGCCTTGGAGAAGCGGATCGCAAAGAATGGCGGCGGTAAAAGCACGCCTGGCCCTAGCCTTGAGGAGGTGCGCCGGCTGGTTGGCGAGGCAATCAAGGCGCAGGAGAAGGAGCTCAAGGATATGCTCAAGCCTGAATGGCTCGGCACTGACGGCGACGAGGCATATGCGAATGTTGCGCGCATGATCGAGGCCGCACTCAGCCGCTATGCCAGTGATCGGCTGGGCAAGACTGACTTTGCGCTGTTCTCCGCTGGCGCTCGGGTCATCCCTGGTCTCACGTCCCCAACGTTCGAGCCGCCTGTGCGTGGATTGGCGCAGAAACTCTGGCGCAAGCTGGGCATGATCTCGTCGCACCCGCCAGCGGCCATCCTCGACCCGAACACGCATGTGGGCGAATGCTGGCCGATGCGCGGCAGTAGTGGTCAGGTAGCGATCCACTTGGCGCAGCCTGTGGATGTGACAGAGTTTGGTGTTGAGCATGTGGCCAAGAGCGTCGCCATTGACTGGCGCAGCGCACCACGGCAGATCGAGGTGTGGGGCTACGTTCTTGGCACAAACACCACCAGCGACGGAGGCTCTAGCGCTGCTGGCATTTCCGCTGACCCGTCGCAGAAGCCGCCGTCTATTAATAGCAATGCAGCGGCAGCAGCTGGAGGCGAGGTGCCAAGCGGAGGCGGCGGTGCATCGAGCTCGGGCGCTAGCGAGACGGCAGCCAGCGGCGAGGGCGATACCAAGAATCCGCCGTTTGCTGAGAGCGGTGCTGGCCAGGGCATAGGGAAGCTCATGCACCTGGCATCTTACGAGTACGAGCCGTCTGACAGCACTCCTTTGCAGATCATCGCGCCTTTGTCAGCAAAGGGCCACAATGGAGAGGAGTGCACAATGAGGGTGCGCACAATTATTGTCAAGGTCAGGTCCAACTGGGGCCACCCTGATCACACTTGCCTTTATCGGTTCCGCGTGCACGGTCAGCGGGTGCCGCTATGAATAAACATTACCCGCAACCAGAGAAGTGCTTGATGCCCTCTGCTCGCTGGGTTGCAGGTGCCTGCGCTTCTGCTTATTCTATTTTGCTCTTTTGCCTGGCTCCGTGTATGCCATTTTCGCCAGGCCTGCGTGTCTGCATGGCTGTTGTTCGTATCCACATTCAAGTCATTCGTCTCTGCTTTCTATTCCATTCTCGTTCCACCCGCTCTTTTGTTTTAATCGTGTCTACTACATTATTCTCCACACTTGCTCACCGGATCCACGCATCGCCCATGCCAATTAGCCGTTGCAACGGCTCTTGCAAGCGACACTGGGCGAGAAAAATGAGCACCCAATGAAGACAGCAATTAAATTGGTCGTAGACAATGCCTATCATAGCTCTAGATAAGCACTATCGCTCTCATGACACGAGTGACTGATGCATACATGAAAACGGGGGTGTGAAGCATGGTGGTGGCAATAAATAGCATGTATGGGCGAATGTGAATGGTGGCTGTGGGTGTACGTTTGATGGGTAAATCAGGCAGGCAGACAAGTGGTATGGAGAGAAAGGCAGGCAGACATGCAAAGTGAGCCAAAGGGTCATGGGATGCTAATGCAGTGCGGGGAGACAACTTGGAGCGAGCGGGGGGGGGTGGTACAAAGGAGCACCGTTTCTTTTGTGAGCTACAGGCAGCCGCACGCTCCGACATCAAGCGCTGTAGCGGCCTGGCCGCAAGGTTGGCTGAATTGGGCGGAGGGGAGAACAGCAGGGTGGCAATGGCGATAGCCAAGAGCCTGGCAAGGAAAGAAAAAAAACAGTGCGGAGCGGAGCGGGGGCTGGTTTGTGTCCGCCGCATTTTTGTGCGGAGCAAAGGGAGGCAGTCCAAAGATAGGCCTGCAAATTAAAAAGGGCCAATGTAGACATATTTGTCCACCCAATATCTGCAGACATGCGTGGGCAGCTGTGGTTGCTGTGTGGGACCGCCGATTTTCGTGCAAACGCCCGCTTGAGATGCCAGCTACGTATTTTTCAATTAGACGATCTCTGCCTTATCGTCGCACAGATGATACATGGCTTACAGTGTGTCGTGCATATTATACACGCCAATGGCTGGGTAATGGGCGCCAGAGCCACAGCCATGGCGAGGCCGTCTCGCAATGCGGCATGTCCAGTATTCCGATGCTGGATGCGGCACCTCTCTGTGGGTGCCCTTTAAGCGCGCAGCGCGCAGCAGCTACATACGAGCATGTGTGTGCGTGTATGTGTCCTGGAACTGGACCGCTATGGCAGTGCGCCGTGGCATCTTGTGTGGGAGCGGAGAGCGGATTATTAGTGTAATGAGCAACATGGCGGGTGTGCGCTGAAAAAGGCCGATCCAAGCAATGTATGCATTAATTGTGGCGTGTTGCCTTATTGTTGCTGCCGCTGCTGCTGCCTGGCTGTCTTGCTGATGCCCTTCGTCGATGATTTCGCGCCTATCTCAGGTGGCATCCAGCCAGAGCAGCGCGCAGCACGCAGCACGCAGCAGCTAGGAGGTACTCGCCCACCTTTTGCTGCTGCGTCTGCGTGCTGGCAGCCAAGGCCGGGCACTCCTCCCAGCAGGCGGCGAGCTGGCCACAGGCTTTGGCGCGGACAGGTGCTCAGTGATGAAATGAGTTGGACGTCGCGCATGGGACTTTTTAAATTTATTTTTGGCATGGCGAGCTCTTTGTTTTCTTGCGGTGCTTGCTTTATATGCGCGTTTGTTCCCAAAAAATAAATAAAATAGAAAATCCATTAGCCTCTGCTGCCGCTGCTTCGTGCTTCTGAGTTCGCTCTTAAGTGCCGACCGCCGCCGCTGCTGATGTGGGGGAGAGCCTCGCTACCCCGCGCTTTCTACCCGCACTCGCTGCTCGCTTCTCGCTTCTCGCTACTCCACTCGCCACCCTGCTTCTGCTTTCTTGTTTGCCCCCTACATTTATTGGCCTCCTCTCTTGTCCACAACCCGACTCAGCTTTCCCCGCATTTTCCGCCTTTGTTGTCTGTGCGCAGTTTAGTTGTCGCTGCACGCATCTCTGTTGTCGCCATCCTCCGCATCATTTGGCACCGCCGTGTCTGCTTAGGCACTGCTCACTGAACGCATACGCCGCATCCCCAAGCACACACACATCCCCTTAGGGTGCTGCTCGGGTCTGCTACTGCCTGTGGTGAGCCCTCCTTGCTTTATTACCACACACCGGCTGTTGCCGTGCGCGCACTCTCCCTTTGGCCGCATCGGGCTGCCAGCCAAGCAACACAGGCAGGGCACTCTGGTGGGAAAGGAACACGAGTCGTGAGAACGACCCTTGCGTGGCAGCTGTTTCCTTGCCATGGCCGAGAACTACGTGTTGGAGGAGCAGGCGTCATATGAGAGCGGAATTGAGGACGGTGCATTCCCTTTGCTCGTCTACAAGCACAAATCCGCAGGCTTTCGAGTTGTCGTCTGCCAGATTCCCGGGCCCCTCTGCCATCTCGCTGTCTGCGTGCCCACCCTATGTTCAGACCACAAGGGCAAGCCCCACACGCTAGAACACAGTACGTTTCCAACCACTGAGCCTCCATGGATTCTGGAGTGAACACTGAGGATAGTCGCTAACAGCACCAGCAGTGACGTTTGTTTGGCTTTTGCAAATGCGTGTAGTGGTGTTCTGTGGCTCAGAGATGTACCCGTTCCGCGGATACATCGACGCGGTGGCCTCTCACAACCTCGGGCAGCCCATGAACGCGTCAACCTATAACGACATGACGCTGTTTACATTTGACGGGCTGAGCCAGGAGGGAGCGGCCAATGTTTTGCCTGTTGCCCTCGATCACATTATGCACCCGCTTATTCAGGACAGCCATTTTGCGACAGAGGTAATGTGACCAAACAAAGCAGCCTTGTGTTTGTTCCTCGCTTGTTTTCCCATTTCGGCCGCCCTGCCCCCGATTGTCTCCACATACAACCTCTGCGATGATGGCGCTAATAGCATGGGGGAGAGACGGCAGTCATGGCAGCAGGGCCGCCCACCCATCGCCAGCCCCTGTGTGTACTGTAGAAGCTGCCACTTCTCCATCGTCTATTATGTGCGCGCCTCCAAATTTACCCCAGGCCTCTGCTTGGCTGCTTGGAATTGCGCACCAGCCAAATCAGGAGCATGAGCCACTGATGGCCACGTTGCCCACACCCAGCTCCGCTCCAGCGTGTCGCCTTTTGCATCGTGCTATCTGCACTCCGTGTGCGCGCTTGCACCTGCAAGCTACATCCTGGAACTGCAGCCGCAGCTGCCAGCGAAAAGCAAGCTTTACGCTTGACATGCTCTGTTTGGTGTAGAAATCCCCAGCAGCCCTTTCTACCCTGAGGTGGCATGTGCTTGTGAAAAAAGATAGGGTGCCACAGCTTGGCAGGACGCATCACTTGTTTTCCTCCACGCAAGAGCCCTCTACTTGAATCGGCACTCTCTAGTCAGGTGTGGAGAGATTAGGCGCAGGAGCCCTTCGCCCATTCGCCTTTCGGCTGCATGTGACAGGCTGAAGGACGTCCCTGCGTTGTATTAATTTTCGTGTCTCCCCCTTTTTGACCCAGGCTCATCCCCCTCCTAAGCGCGTCCCTCTGGACATCTGGGGCCTTATCCAGCGAAAGAGACGAGGGCCATATGCTTGTTCTCCCCGCATGTCCTAGACAATGGGCACACCCCCTCATCACGTTTGCCGTATTTATTTGCCCAGCTATTGTTCTCGTTTATGCTCTCTATTCGGCTGATGCATTGGTCAATCATGTCAGCAGCAATTGTGGTGCTCCACCTCTGCCAAGCGTGGCTCCCACCCTATTTTCTGCTGGCAGCCAGTTTGTTGCCTGCCCTTGGAATCTCACAGCTATCGTGTCTGGCTATGCGCATGGCACATCTCTCTATCTGAGCACCACCACCACCACCACCACCATCACCACCATGCTGTTGCTGACAACGATGCTTGCACACTGGCGCTTGCTTTTCTTTGGGTTTTTCTTTGGGTTTTTCTTTGGGATTGAGTTCTGCTTGTAGGTTTACCACGTCGATAGAGACGGCCGCCAGCAGGGCGTTGTTTTGAGCGAAATGAGCGACTTTGCATACAAGGAGCGCTCGGTGCGGTCGCTCTCCCTGCGCCAGATGCTCTACCCGCAGTCATCCACATACGCTTGGGAGGCTGGTGGCCTGCCCCAGTCTATCGAGTCTCTGACTACTGAGGACGTTGTGCAGTACCATCGCGAATTCTACAACTACAGCAATCTGACGCTCCTGCTTATCGGCGCTTACGACAAGTCTCCGGCGGCCATCTTCGACGCCCTGGGCAAGCTGGATAGGGAAATCACATCCTCTGCCCCGTCGCTCAAAAAGCCAATGCCCCTGCCGCGTGCACAGAGATCCAAGCGCCGCAACGACGTTCTCTTCGCCTCGGACAAGTCGCAGACAGGGTCCATGGGCTTCGCTTGGGAAGGTCCGCCCATTGAGGACGTGGAGGCCCATGTGGCTCTCGATATGCTGATCGACTATATGAAGAACGACACCGCATCACCGCTGCGCAAGAGATTCACCAACCGCGCAGTGCCCATCGCTGGCGATGTGGATTTCACGCTGCGGCCCTATCTGCCCTCGATGATTGAGCTGTGCTTCACCGAAGTGCCATTCACATCCTACGCATCACATGCGGCCGCTGCCGCTGCCGCCACAGCCGCCGCAAAGCGCCGCAACATGTACGAGTCCACATGCTACCCTTCGCCTGCCGATGCATTTGGCCCGCTCGACCTGTCAAAGCTGCACGATGACCTCAACAGCTTGTTTGCCTCCAACTACTACCGCAAGCAGCTGATAAGCACACTGACGTATATTGCTGACCACTGGCTGCCCAAGAACTGGTCGCAGTTCCATGGCTACATAGTCAAGCGCAACGCCTTCCTCGCCACCACGTTTGTCAAGGACGCCATGGAGCCCAAGAACCCACAAAGCATCCTGCTAACGCTGGCGCGCGACTCTTTGGCATTCCACTGCTCCCCAGGCTCCGTCGGCCTGGACAAGCCTGTCTTTGGCTCCCGCGGCAGGTCATTTTCGCTGCGCAAGTCGCTGGAGCAGAGGGACTGCACGTTCTGGCAGTCCCTGGTACAGAGGTGGCTCCTGGACGCGCAAATGGTTCACCTGGCAATGATCCCCGACCCCAAGATGGGCATCCAGATCGAGGCCGAGCGCAACCTTGCGCACCGCTACCGCGTCGAAAATATGAACGCCAATGCGTCGTTGGAGATCGAGAAAAAGATGGCCGAAGCCTTGGAGTCGACCAAAGTCAATGTGCCACGCGACGTCCTGGCCTCGCTCCCGCCTGCCCCCGATATCTCCAAAGTGCAGATGCCGCACTTTGCTGGGTACACCTTCCAGCTCAACAGCAGATCCATGCCCCGGTCGCCCTTTGGCGTGGGGCGTGTGCTGACGATTCCCAGCGAGTCAGAGGCCAGGTTCCAGATCTCGCTTCCCCTGGCTGGCTTGCCAAGCGATTTGAGACCGTACTTGCCGCTGTTTGCCAGGCTTTTGACGAGCAGCGTTGGGCTGATCACGCCGCACTCTGTGGCCGACCAAGTGACAAAAAATACGTGCTTCCCAACACTGCAGCCCACCGAAATGCCGCTGCGGTACTTGCACAACGAGCAAGTCGATGCAGCTGCCGACAAGCTGTTTACGGAGTACAGCGCGAAAATCGGCGACCACAATAGTGGCACCGTCTGCGCGATTTGGCCATTTGAGGTGCTGACGCTCTACGGGTCGATGCGCAGCTCGGACCTGCAGTGCGCGTTCAAGTGGCTGGCGCTCAAGCTCCTGTTTGGCGACTTTGGCGTGGACGCTGTGCTGAGGGTTGCCACGAAGCAGAGAAAAGAGCTGCAGCGGACCAAGGGAACGGGGGCCTCGCTCCTCATCGACACGTTCCCCTGGCTGAGGATCCCGGGTCCGTTTGATGCTCGATCAATTGCCAACGCCACTGGCAAGGAGGATATAGTGGCGCACCGCACAAACGAGCCGCTTGGCCGCGCACTCAACCTGTACTACCAGACTGCGTTCCTCGCATCGGTCACCAAGTCGCTGACCAGTGCAATGGCGGGCGACGACTTGGCTGCCACGGAGACGCACCGTGTGAGCGATGCTATTGCGCGCATTCGCGAATACTTTGCCAACTGCGCTGTGGGGACTGGGCTGGTGCATGTCACGCTGCCCGACAGACAGTCGGACGCTGAGGCGCGCGGGGTCGTCAGTGCAATCGTCAGCGAGTGGGTCAGCTGTGCTGACGCGTGGAAGGAGAGCCGCCAGGTGATTGTTGTCCCGCAATCGCCCTACGAGCCATCTGTTCACTACAGAACACCCAGTCCTATCGCTGCGCCGCCGCGCAAGAGAAGAAGGGGCGAGTCAAAGGGCAAGCGCGAGGCGCCAGTGCCCGCCCTGGAAAAGCCTGCTGATCGCACTGGCAGCCGCGAGTTCGTCCGGCTGCCCTCGTCGCTGGGTGTCTACATAAGCCTCTCTAATCTGCAGACATCGTACGTGGGCGTTCAGGTGCCGCTGGATGTCAAGCGCGATCCCACCGACACGTCGATTGTGCCATTGGCCAAGCAGCTGGAATCCCTGCCAGGCATCGACATCTACGCGCTAAACCTTCTCACAAACCTGTTCAACCGGTCCGAGGGCCCTGTCAAAAACGCCATCCGAGGACCCGGCTACGCATACGGCGTGGGCATCCACAGCAAATACGAGGATGGACACCTATCTGTCTACATCAGCCACGCCGTGGACCCGCAAAAGGCCCTGAGTGCCTTCTGGGAGGTGCTAGAGAGCCTCAAGAGCGAGGCCAGGTGGAGTGCAAGTATCGACGAGTTCCAGCTCAACGCAGCCAAATCCATATTCTACTTCAGGACATACACGCAGATGTGCCAGTCGCTGGCATTCGAGGATGCCGTTGCGCAGTTCCGTGGGTACTCGGGGCTGGAGGAGCAGCTTCTGTGGACTCGCAAGCATGTGGAGGGCATTGGGCTGGCAGACCTGAGGAGAGTGTTCCTCAAGTACTTTGTGCCGTTTATTTCGAAGGACTCTAATGCGCTGTACATTATTGCCACGCCTCAGGCGCCTGCTGATGCGGAGAGCGATTTCCTGCGCCATTTGAATGAAAACGCGTATGATGTCAAGTTTAAAGCCGTTCAGTTCTCGTCCCTCGATCCGATTGTCAAGATCTAAGTACCAATCCACTTCGGCGTGTCTTCCCCCCTATTATTCCAGCCTGTTTGTGTATTACAGTAGCTCTGTGTATCTTGTATCATTCTGTTTTCCCTTTCACAGCCTGTTATTCTCGTGCATCCTTACTATATCCATACATCCTTTTCCATTCCTTACTCTAGAGCCTTTCGTGTTTCTCACGGAACAAATAGCATACCTGCATGCACCCGCAACTGCTGTGCCATATCTTTCGCAGGCCAACCTATGCAGACAAATACCATTTGGCAAGAGCCAGCGCTGGCTGCAGACCAATCTGCAAACCCCATTTCTCTCTTGCAATAGCGCTTCTCCATACTCTTTTGCCAAGCAATGTCGAGGGTCATCGTTGTCGGACTAGCAGGGCCGTCGTGCTCAGGGAAAACAACTGTCGCGCTCAACCTCATCAAGCTGTTCCCGCACACAGTTGTGATCCACCAGGACGATTTCTACAGGCCAGACAGCCAGATACCAGTAAACAGCGCCGTGGGTGTTCAGGACTGGGACTGCCCTGGCTCATTCGACATGTGCAAGCTGGTGGAGGATATCCTAGCCACTCGAGACAAGCTGGAGCGTTTGGACAGCGTTGGTAGCGTGAGCGACCTTCGCGACCACTTTGCCTCGCAATGGGCGAACCCACCTGAGGATGTCGACCAGCTAATCCCTGCAGGGGCACTCAACGCTATTTGTGCGTCCATGCTAGACGATCTTGGCATTGGGAGCGCTGACCAGATGCCGTTTTATGTTGTACTGGTCGATGGCATCCTGCTGTTCCACGATCGCGATGGCAAGGATGAGCAGCACCCGGGCGACGCATGCGACGCCGGCCTTTTCATCTACGCGCAACATGCGACTCTGAAGGAGCGCAGAGAGGCACGTGTGGCATACTCAACAAAGGAGGGCATCTGGACGGATCCACCCGGCTATTTTGACTCTATCGTCTGGCCAAACTTTGTGAAGTACCACGCAGAGTTTATCAAATCGCACCCACAGGTTATCGGCAGCGCCGATAAGGGCCAAGTGCCAGCAGGCGAAGAGCCGGGGCCGTGGGGCAGCAAGGTCGCTATTTGCTCATCAGACATCCCAGCGGAGGACATGCTCAAGGCGTGTGTAAAGTCTATCATCAGCGAATGGAACGGACGCCGCTAACCGTAGCCACCTTTTTAATACGTTACATACGCCCATTGGTAAAGATTAAAGTGAAGCCCAAGGGCATTGCAAGCTTTTCTCTATTATCTCTGCCAGATTCTAGCTGTCTGTCTTGCTGGTATCCATTGCACCGCATGCTTGCAAGATCTCTTGCTGCAAGGAACGAATACCAGCCTTGGTTCTGCTGCTGCAGTGGATGACCCGCGGCTGAACAACGGATGGCGCGATATCGATGGCTGACCTGACAACATCGGCACTGATCCTGTCGAGGTCTGCGGCTCTGAGCTTGTCGGTTTTAGTAAGCACCACCTGTGTAGGCACGTTGTACTCCTCAACGAGCTCGAGGAAGCTCCTGTCCGTATCCTTCAGCTGGCCGACCTTGGCTTCAACAAGCAGGAACACCCGGCGCAGCCTACATGACAAAAACACGGGACTTGGGCTTAGTATACATCGGCTGTTCGTGCCCTCAAGCTACGATTCTGCTTGTCCATGCCCATCAAGAAAGCACGGATTTCAAGGTTGATGGCACTTACACTTGGCGCGTAGATAGATAGCTCATGATGAACTTGCCCCACTCGTCGCGACTTCGGAACCCGTATCCAGGCATATCAACAAGTGTGATTTTGTTGGGCGACGCCTTTGACGTCAGACTGAAGAAGTTCAGCGCCGACGTGTGGCCTGGCTTTTTGGATGTTTTGACTAGCCTCTGCGAGTTCAGCACGGCATTGATGAGCGACGACTTGCCGACATTCGAACGCCCGGCAAATGTGATCTCGGGCTGTGCAATGTGCTTGTACTGAGCTGGCTGTATGGCTGTAAACATGAATTGCGCATCCCGCTGCCCAAAGAATCGGAGCACAGGGTCGCCGGAGCTCTTCGCCAGATCACCAGCAGCAGCCTTGTCAGCTAGCGCTTCTGGTTTCCCACGATGAATCGCTGGTTCCGTCGTTTTCCGTGCCCGCTTGGAGGCTGAATTGGTGGTGTGGGCAGTGTGGGCAGTGTGGGCGCAGCGGCTGGAATAGCCGGATCCTGCAAATGGTCTGGACCCAAGCCGCAGTGACAGTCCAGCGACGCTACCCTGTCCTACCGCCATTCCTACCAGCAGCTTCGAGCGCATTGCAGTGTTGGCGTCCTTTATTCCCTGTGTGGCTGCTGCTGCAGTCGTTTGTGGAGGGAAATAGGAAAAAGCAGAAACCACAGAAGCGGGCAAAATTTACACACGCTTTTTGGCACCCGAACCCACCCCCCATCTCCACTGAACAATCACGAGCCGAATGGATATGGCACCCGCTGCATCGCACCAGCCCAAAAAGGCGCACTGACGTCAGATTCAGCGCTTTTATTTGTTTAAAGCCCCCTTGCCTGTGCTCTGCTGGTCGGCAGCAATGGTGCAGGATCGATTGGTCTCAGATGGCGCTCTAGCTTTGTGCAAGCTGCATTATCGTTGATGCACCCCTTCTCTTTAGCGTCCCTGGTACTCCTTGGCCGCAATTGGCCAACAGCTACCTTACGCGACTCGCAGGCACCAGGCTCAAAAGGTACTTTATGAGCCAAGATGTTTCCAGCCCTGCTCGCCATATCCTGCAGCTGCCTCTCGTCCACACCGCCAGGCACATGTCCTGCACTTACATTTCCATCAGGCCAACGCGCACATGCACACACACATGTACATCAGCGCATACTAACTGTGCCTACTTGTCTTATCGCAGCACCCCAAACACCATCTGCGTGTAATCAGCCATATATCGTCTGCTGTGCCTCCTGTCTTATTTGCTTTTCATTTCTCGGAATGTACGATGCCATTCTGGCAGGGGTATTCACATATATGTGTGGAAAAGTCCACCACCAGCATGGCATGTGGGCACAAGCAGAACATCAAAGGTGGATTGTGCCACCTCTGCTGGGTGCAGAAACCAAGCCAAGCCTCCAAAGCACCCTCTCCCTCATCGAATGGAGGCAGTGCGAAGGCAGGATGCGCCTATATATACTCGTCTCCCTCTCCCCAATCGACCAAAGGGCTCCACACTGCTCTCCTTGCTTTAACATATCCTCTTGTCTTTCTTAAAGTCATGCGCGTCTCTGCCTGTCTCACCGCCAGCCGCTCCTGCTAAATCGTCTCTAGCACTGACAGAAGAGCCTATTTCAGGATTTGTCTCCCGTCCTTTCAGCCGTCCCAGCTCTCCCGCCCCGCCCCCTCCTTCTACCAAGCACTATTACTTTCACCCAGCACAGCTACCTCAGCCTTTTTTTCTCTTTCGCATTTCTCTTCTACAGTAGGCAATTCCGCACAGCACCTCGCGCATAGCAATGGAGTCTAGAGTTCTTGTTGTCTCTCTATTTGCTCCTTATTCGGTCAACTTTGACCCACCGCAGAGGAGCGACGTTGGCACGGGTGCTGGTGTCGGTGCTGGTGCCGCTGGTGCCGGCACAAGTACTGGCCCCAGCGGCTACGACAAGAAGACCCGGAGCGGGTCCACTGGTCGCAGCTCTATCTGGAAGGGCCGCCGTAGCAGCGTGCATAGAACACACACAACGCCTCTGGGCCGCCACGGACAGCCGCACAGCCGCAGGCGCTCGTCGTTTTCCATGAGCTCCTTCAAGCTCACGCCGATCTCGCGCTCGGGTTCGGGCGAAACCGAGGAAGCAGACAGCAAGGTCAGCAACGGCGCTCCAGCTCGCCTGGCCACTCATGCAGAGGGTGACGACGAAGGCGAGCACCCTGCCAAGGCCAATGGATCTGCCCGCCACCCTCGTCTGGACAGCCTGGGCCCCTCGCAGCTGGCATTTAATATCGACGAGGCAGTCGGTGCTCACACTCCGCCGGCCAATACGCTGGACTTTTCGCGCAAGGTGAACCTCAACCTGCTGCGCGAGAAGCAGGAGCGGAGTAAGGGTGCGGGCAAACATGTAAGCCTGCAGGCTTCTGGGCGCATCCTTCCCTTGCACAGCGCCCCCAACACCACTACAAACTCTGGCCGCAATAGCGAGCTGAATGCCCCTGCTGGTGCTGGCGCTGTCTCTGCGAACGGGTCAAGAGGGCACACGCCGCAGGGTGCTTGCAATGACTCTACGGCGACTATCGTTGAGGACCAGGCATTCGGCGACAAAATCAAGTCGGCGATGAGCAAGCGGGGCTTCTCATCCAGCCCCACGAACGACATCGGCGTGCCTCTGGCCACTGCAATGGCCGGTCTGGGAATCGATAACGAGAGCGGCAGCTCTTCGCCGCTGAGCTCGCCGATCGACACGCCATGTGCTGATGGGGCTGCGCCAAAGGCCAAAGACGAGTTTGTGGTGGAGCACCTGAATGTTGGCAACATTGGTCTGTTCAACGCGGTGAATGCCAGCCTGGACCTCTTTGCCGAGCGCGTGTGGATTGGTGAGCTTGGCATTTCAACTGATGGCTGGACCGAGGAACGCAAGACAGCAGTCTCCAACAGGCTCCTCGACGAATTTGAGACACTTCCGGTGTTTGTGTCGGATAAGGAATTTGAGGGGCATTACAGCCGCTTCAGCAAGCAGGTAAGCTGTGCTATCGTGTATGAATCGCGTTGGGGCAGATGTCTGAGATAGCCTCCTTGTAGATATCGGCACAGCCGCATTCTTGCACCCACCTCGCCTACTCATCCTGCCCACTTGTCCTTTGTGCTCGTGCTCCTCGACTTGGACACAAGATGTAGCTTCTCTGGCCAGCCTTCCACTACATCATGCCCGAGATGCCTCAGTGGCATGGATGGGAAAAGTCTGCATACGATGCAGCCATGGCGACATGCCAGCGCTTTGCCGACCGCATTGTTGAGTTTTATCGCGAAGGGGACATCATCTGGATCAACGACTACCACTTGATGCTGCTGCCAGCGCTGATTCGCGGGCGCCTGCCCGAGGCAAAGATTGGGTTCTTCCTGCACATTCCGTTCCCAAGCTCTGAAATCTTCCGCTGTCTCCATGTCCGCCGAGAGCTACTGGAGGGGATGCTGGGCGCTGACGTTGTTGGGCTACAGGTAAGCGGCAAGCATACACATAAATGTGGACGCAATGTGTGTCTGCGCTGGGCCATCGATTTTTAATTAAAGCCTGATAATGCACAGAATGCGCAGCCCCTCCTTGTCCTGTGCTGCGCCTGCGGCGTTTGCCGTGTTCGCTTGCTGCTTTCATTTATCCTTTGTGTGAAGGCACTCCACCCTCCACCATTTTGATAGTGCATTCTGTACGCGGCTCAGCCTGTGCACAGCAGCACTGGGCAGATGCACCACAGGATTCTGCATGGCTTGCGCGCATACCTGCTCCCCTCAGGCATCTTTTGCTATCTTGCCCAGTATTCACCCCACGCATACACGCCGATTTGCTATGTGCGAATATCGGGGCTGCGCTGGTCTTGGTGTGACTGCGAGAGCTTGCAGAGCCCGCACCGATGCTTTCTGAGCCACATTGCCACCACAGGTGCACTCCACACTTGGGCTAATGCTTGCAATAAGGAGTTTCCGGGTTCCACCGCTGTAGACATTCTCGTACAAGAGGCATTTTATCCAAACAGCAAAGCGCGTGCTTGGCGTCGAGGGCTCGCCCAGCGGCGTTGTCTTGGAGAACGGGCCAGTGGTTGTTGGCCAGTACGCAATGGGTCTTGACCCCGCGGGTGTTGAGGAGAAATGGCAAGTATCACAGCAGGAGCCAGAGGTTGGTTTCTTTGCTACCTCACAGTACATGGCACTGCCCCCCCCCCATGTGTGCGTGGCAGGACTGCTTTATCTGTGCGCATCTGCTGGCTATCGATACCATGCGCAGGGAGAAAGATGCAGTCCCCGTGTGAGGCTGCTCTTCCCATTGACCAATATTCGCCGAGGCGCATGCGCCAATCTCTTGGAGGGAAATGTGCAGGTATATGGTGTCGGGCATCAGAGCCACGCGCAACAGCTAACCGATCGATTGATTTTGCCAGCACATCCCAATCTGTAAGATCAATAGGAGCAATGCGTCGGTTGGCGAGCTTATCGAGTTCCTGAAGGAAAAGTACGCGGGCAACTACCTTCTGGTGGGAAGGGACAAGCTCGATCACGTCAAGGGCGTGCGCCAGAAGCTTTTGGGCTACGAGCGCTTCCTCGCGGACAACCCCGAGTTTGCGGCAAAGACCGTGCTCATCCAAATCGCGCTCACAACCGCCGAACACAACGAGCTCCAGGTGCAAGTCATGGATGTGGTGAATCGGATCAACTCAAAGTTTGGCAACATTGAGCACCAGCCGGTTGTTTTCTTCCACAAGGACATTCCATACAGCCACTACCTGGCCCTTTTGTCGACAGCCGATGCCATGATGATCACATCGCTTCGCGACGGCATGAACCTCACGTCTCACGAGTATGTGCTGTGCCAGAGAGAGAAGCGCTCGCCGCTTATCTTGAGCGAGTTTGTCGGTACATATGGTGCATTTAGCGGTGGCGCGCTCGGTGTCAACCCCATGGACAACAAGGCCATCTCCGAGGCTATCAGAGATGCGCTTGTCATGTCGGACGAGGAGAAGCTTCATAGATGGAACCTCCTCCACAGGCAGGTGCTGACAAACTGCGCGACCAGTTTTGTCTCATCCTTTATTTCGGACATTGAGCGTGCCCATGCTGAGTCGAGGAAGAGAAGCGCAGCTGGGTCAGGCTGAATGCTGAACTTGGCGGCACGGCGAGGATGCCAGGCTCTGCTCCCCACTTTTTGTACACGCCTACTCCACACTGTCTTCAGGGCGCACGCGCTCTCTCTCTCTTTCTCTCTCCCTCTCTCTGCACGCGCCATCAGTTTAATCCTTTCTTAGTTAGCACCCACACAAACCCTGGTTAACGCCACTTGGATGCAATAAACCAGATACAACCAGCTCCACCCGTATAGACGTTGGAGTTTCCGCATGGCACTTCAGGCGCTAGCTACGTATGAGATGTACGGATTTCGATTTTGGATATGAAAGAGGTAGAAAGTATGTAAACCCCAGAAACACGTGCAAGCTACTATCTCTTCTTGCCAACAGTCCACGACCCAGGCTTGCGCAGGCGCTTGACCATGGCCTCGGGAGCAACAGGACGCACCTTCTTGCGGTTGCGGTTCTTTACGTTGGCGGTCTTGTAGTAGTGCTTTCCGATCTTCATCTTGTTCGTCGTCCTACGGCTCTCCTTCTTGGGTCTCTCTTCCTCCCCGCTCTCCTCATCATCATCCTCATCATCATCCTCATCATCATCCTCCTCTCTGTCTTCGTCCTCGTCTTCCTCTTCCTCATGGCTGTTGCTTCTGGCATCCTCTTCAGCCGACGAGAACCCAGACTCTAGCTCCGAGTCAATTGCATCGACCTCCTCGCCAACAACGCTCTGGAACACCTCATCCCAATCAGGCTCATTCTGGCTCTCTTCCTCGCCAGCAGCAGCAGCAGCCTTTCTCTTCTTCTTCTGGGCTTCGCTAGCGCTGGAGTCCCTCTTGCGCTTATCAGCCTTACCAGAGGGCTCGCTGCCACCCTCGTCCTGCTGGTTCTTCTCAGACTCCTTGAGCTCCTTGTCGCCCTCAAGATCAATGGGCAGGTAGTCAGCAACGACAGGGATCTTGCTGAACATCTGCGTGACGCTGACGGCAGCCCTCTTCTCACGCATCCCGTCGCTGTCTTCGCCCTCGCTCTCCTCGTCATTGTTGCCATCGCCACCATCAGCCGTGGAGGCGACGCCGGAGGCTGCGGCGGTGCTCTCGCCAGCCGCTTCGGTCTTCGCATCCTCAGCAGAGGCGGCAGCCTGGGACGCCGGCAGGGGCTCTGTGTACTCTGGGGGAGCACGGTAGTGGGGCAGCCGACCGCGCAGCCAGTCGTTGATGACCATCTTGGACACCACGTGGAGATCAGGCTCGCCACCCTTGTTGAGCTTACCAGTGATCTTTGCCAGCTCACTGAGGAAGTCGGTGGCATCATCCCACTTCTCGAGGTTATAGTGGCGCTGGATGTACTCCTTACGGACACGGTTAAGGATCTCGGGGATGTAGTCCTCGGGAGTGAGCAGGCTCTCGGTACGAATGGAGCCCTTGAGGACAATGTCGGTGTCGGTGTCGCCAGATGTGAACTGCACGATTCCGGGGCAGTCAATCAGGTAGATGCGTCGCATCAGCGTGATGTACTGCCAGACCTTGGTCTCGCCGGGGATGGGCGCGACGTTGCACACCTTCTTTTGCCGCAAAGTGTTGATGATCGAGCTCTTGCCGGTGTTGGGATAGCCGATAAACCCGATGCTGATCTGCTTCTTGTCAGAGTGCAGCCTGGTGAACTGGCGCAAAAGCTGGATCAGCGATCCCTTGCCGAACGAGTTGGTGATGCTGGCGTGGAAGGCGAGAGTCGGATACTCGCGCGAAAGGACCTTGACCCAGCGGGCGGTGACCCACGTCGGGACCAGATCAACCTTGTTGAGGACGTACACGAGGTGCTTGTGGGGAGCCTCAGTCTTGAGGTACTTCTCGACGTGGCGGCAGCGAGTGCCCTCGGGGTCACGGGCATCCAAGACATGGATGACGACATCGGAGGAATCGACCACCTTGTAAAGCTCATTCCAAATGCGCTTCGACGTGCCAGCGTTAAAGTACCAGTCGCGCGCAGCGTCCGAGTAGTCGCTCTGCTGGTTAGCCAACAGGTTGCTGTCCTTCTTGTGGTCATAGCCGTCGTTCGAGTCCGTGATCTTCTGCGCCATCTGCTCAAAGTCCTCAAAGTTCAGCTTGGGCCGCTTGCGCTGAGCCTTGGGACCAAAAGTATCGCCAAAGGCCTCGGTCTGGAGCATGTTGACGCGGCCAATCTTTGTGTTGTCGTGCAAAAGACTGGTCGGGAGCTTGCTGCGGCGCATGAGCACCTGGTACGGGTCGTTGACCTTGGTGCCCATCTGCTCGCGGAACTCCTCGAGCGCCTTTTGTCCGATCACTCGCGTGTTGCCGAACCACTTGCGGTTGGGCTCGATGCGAGCAGGCCCGGCTTCCTTCGACTGGAATGCGGCTGCCTTGATCAGATTGCCCTTTCTGTCGTACTTTGCCTTGCCGCCCTTCAGCATGTTGATGTACTGGACCTTCTTGCGGTCCCGGTAAAAGTTCTCGCCCTTGAGCTTGAGGTTGCCCGGGACCTTGTTGGGCTTGAATGCTTCCTTCTTTTGAACTCCCATTGCTGTCTACTGTATAATGTATGCCAGGGGTTTGGCTGTGTAGTAATAAGAACGAGAGATAATTCCTAATACGAGGCGGCGAGGAAAGGAGACAAGCCTTTGGTCTCTTTGCGGCCTGCAAGGTGGAACTGTGCGCGAGGAAGAAAAAAAAAAAAAAGCTGCTTCAGAAAAAATCAGCGCATAAAGCGATATTTCATGCGCATGTGATCAAATCACCGCTGTATCTGATCTGCCGATCAGAGCGATAAATGGCAGGCGGCGCTCCGAATTTCACAGGACCGCTCATTCTGCCAAGCTGAATTTTTGGCTGCTAGCTCTGATTGCCTGCTCACTTTTTCAGTCTTCAGTAATATATTCAAAATTTGCATTGGCGAGCCCAGGAAATAGATAGCGGCGATGCAGCAGGTCATTCGAGGAATATTCAGAGGAGCCAAGCGCGGCGTTATGACATCGAAGCAGGGCCGCCAGTTCTACAAGGGTAACGCTGCCAAAGAAAAACCCCCCCTCATTCAGCAGTGCAGCAGCACATGCTTAGCGGGAGAGAAAAGGCGTTGTATTGCGCATTAACCAGCACAACTGACCCACACATGCTCTAAAATCCCTCTGCATGAGCCATATAGGTAACCGCACGGGTGCCATGGGCCGCCACACTAAGCACGGCAACTACGTGATTGATCTGGACAAGGTCCGCACATACGTTGTTCCTGATCTCACTGGCTGCGAGGTAAGAAACTGACCAGGATAGCCTGTCTGCGATCAGCTGCCTGTGTACAAGTGGCTAATTGCACATATGGCTTCGCTTCTGGTGTTTTCGCTGTAGCTCCAGGCATACGTATCACACCGCTCGGACAAGTTCAAGGTTAGCCCCTGCGCAGGCGAGAAATTCATTAATGAGGCGTAAGCCACACAAAAGGAGCACACAGGTTGGAGTTTGAGCTGGCGGCTCCGGGCTAGGCGAAATTGGCTGCGGCCGTGCTTGCGACGGCGCGCTTCCTTCCGAGCTAGTCGACTTTTTGGCCGCCACTGGCACATTGTTGTATCAATTTGAATCTCTTTACTATCCGCCCTGCTTCCCTGCTGCGTAGGCTGTCAACCAGACATCAGATGTGTTTCTCTGAGCAGAAAAAGGAAAAGCCAAATCCTCCCTGCTCTCAATTTATGATTCACGGGATATGACGAATTTAGTGTCATCTCCTGCATGCGCAGCTGCCTGCCTTTGATGCGTGTGCATTTACGCATGCCTCGCCGCCATATCGCAGCTACCAGACAGCGTATTGGAACATGCGCGGTGTGCATCGGCGGAGCTGCTGCTGCCCTCGGTCGGAAATTCAGCGGATGCCATCACAAGGCCCAAGGCTGTTTGCGAGCATGCTTGGGCGTTCTTGGAGGCAGACTCCTTTTCCCAATTGCCTATGCGTTGAGTGAAAATCGCTCGCCCAGAATGACCAGCAGACGCCTATGCATCTGTCCAGATTGCCCCTCTCACCAGCCATGGTTTCTCACGGGGCAAAAGGAGAGTGCTTTCGTCGCGAAGCCCGTCCACCACCTGCTGCTTACTCATTTGCGTGCTGCGGCCCTTGGCCACAATTGAGGTAGCTTTGTGGGGGGCTGCCACTCGCTCATTAGTCCTCCGCTGCCCGCCCCAACGGCTCTTGCTTGAAGCGCGACTGTTTCAGCCTGTCCGTGCCGCAGAGCACCAGTGCACAGCGGTTAAATAGAACGCTACCAGGAAGAAAACCTGTGCCTATCCACAATCAGGCTTTCGTTTCTACATCTTTTCTCTCTCGCTTACTCATTGATTTTCGCCGCTTCTGCATACACTCGCGAACGGCCGAGAACTGACCCACTGGACTATATGGCCTTGTAGCGCACTCAAAACTCATTCAATAGCAAACACAGCACACCTGCGAATAGCAAAAATGACGATACCTCCAAAGCAGCCCGCTGCCGTGGAAGCAGGATTGCCAGCCGACACGCCAGCCCCCAGTGGCGAGACAACGCCTCTGCTTAGTGCCTCGCCCTCGACAACCAGCCTGGAAATTGTCAAGCATGACACAGCCGAGCCGTACCTCAAGGTGGCCAAGGACGAGGTGAAATGGATGGCATCTTCGTCAACGCTGGTCATTCTGACCTTTATCATGCAGTCGTCGTTCTTCTTTGTGAACGTCATGTCAGTCAGTCACTTGGGCGCGAAGGAGCTGGCATCCATGTCCCTTTCGGTAACCTGCATGGGCATCATGGCCCTTGCGCCCTCCATCGGCCTCGTGTCTGCCATGGACACCTTCTGCTCAACGGCATTCACAGCGTCTCGCGACAAGACCCTGGTGGGCTTCCACCTGCAGCGCGGTATTATCGCAGTTACGTCGCACCTGTTTGTTGTTGCACCGATCCTTTGGAATGCCGAAAGCATCCTGCTTCTCCTCCGCCAGGAGCCAGAAATTGCCCGGCTAAGCGGTCTGTACCTGCGGATCCAGATTCTGGGCATCTGGCCGTGGTCGATGTTTGAGGCACTCAAGCGCTACTTGCAATCGCAGGGGATCATGCGTGCAGGCACAATCATCGTTATGCTTATTGCTCCCATCCACTGGATCAACAACTTCTTCTTTGTCCGCTCGCCCACGTACGGAGTCGGATTCGTCGGCGCGCCAATCGTCAACGTCGCGTCGAACTGGCTCTTGCTCATTGGCATCGTCATCTACATCAGGAACAGCCATGCTATGGAGACTTGGGGTGGATGGAAGGCGAGCGCGTTCCGCAACATGTCGCAGTACTACCGCCTGGCCATCCCCTCAGTCATCACAGTCTGCGCCGAGTGGGTTGGGTTTGAGCTCCTGACCATCGGCACTTCGTATTTTGGCGCCAACCAGCTTGCTGGCCAAGCCATCATGCTCAACTCAATCGGCCTTATTTTCCAATTCAGCAACGGTCTTGGGTACGGCACCAGCCCCCGTATTGGGAACTTGATCGGAGCAGCAAAGCCCCGCCAGGCCCGAATTGCAGCCACCATGGCGGCCATTGCATCGACGCTCATCGGTGTCCTAGGAACGCTGTTCCTTGTGTTCTTTGGCGACTGGTGGACCTCGGTCTACACTACTGACCCCAGCGTTGCACGCGAAACTGCAAAGCTTATGCCGGTTGCCTGCGTGTTCATTATCAGCGACGGACTCAATGCCGTTTTGGGAGCCGTATTGCGTGGACTGGGCCGCCAGGACATTAGCGCCAACATCTACATCTTTGGGTTCTACCTGTGTGCCATCCCCATTTCGTTGTACTTGGGATATGGGCCGCTTCATATGCAGGCTGTGGGCTTGTGGTGGGGCCTTTCCACGGGTGTTATCATCTCGTGCCTGCTCCAGCTTGCTTACATCTTCAGGTGGATTAACTGGAAGAACGAGGTGCGCCTTTGCCTCGAAAGGCTGAAGCGCAATAGCGACACTGGCAGCGAGGAAACAGCGGCTGCCCCTGAACTGGCAGATGTCACCGTGTCGTCGAGCTAAACCGCAGTTACGCTCCTTCTGTTCTTGCCCTTTCCTCAACTCTTACTGCTGCAAACATTGGTACTATTCTGCATTGCCATTGCTGTACATGGCACAGCTTTTCCTAAACACAAATGCTTGGTTTCGCCACAGACAGAGCAGACAAGTGATTCTTCACTGACATTCACACTCACCTGGACATGT